>JAIGNY010000625.1:1267500-1300000 GCA_020152595.1 Chiridota heheva
CCTATATCATCACGGTCATTAGAGATCACAACCTATATCATCACAGTCGGTCATTAAAGATCACAACCTATATCATCATCACTATATCATCATGGTCATTAAAGATCACACCCTATATCATCACGGTAAAGATCACAACCTATATCATCATCACGGTCATTAAAGATCACATCCTATATCATCACGGATCACACCCTATATCATCACGGTCATTAAGATCACATCCTATATCATCACGGTCATTAAAGTCATTAAATCACGGTCACAGATCCAACCTATATCATCACGGTCATTAAAGATCACCCTATATCATCACGGTCATTAGAGATCACAACCTATATCATCACGGTCATTAAAGATCACAACCTATATCATCACGGTTATTAAAGATCATTAACCTATATCATCATGGTCATTAAATCATCACACCTATATCATCATCGGTCATTAAAGATCACAACCTTATATCATGGTCATTAAAAATCACACCCTATATCATCATGGTCATTAAAGATCACACCCTATATCATCACGGTCATTAAAGATCACAAGCTATATCATCATGGTCATTAAAGATCACAACCTACATCATCACGGTCTTTAAAGATCACACCCTATATCATCACGGTCATAAAAGATTACAACCTATATCATCACAGTCATTAAAGATCACAACCTATATCATCACGGTCATTAAAGATCACAAACTATATCATCATGGTCATTAAAGATCACACCCTATATCATCACGGTCATTAAAGATCACAACCTATATCATCACGGTCATTAAAGATCACAACCTATATCATCACGGTCATTAAAGATCACAACCTATATCATCACGGTCATTAAAGATCACAACCTATATCATCACGGTCGTTAAAGATCACAACCTTTATCATCACGGTCATTAAAGATCACAACCTATATCATCACAGTCATTAAAGATTACAACCTATATCATCACGGTCATTAAAGATCACAACCTATATCATCACGGTCATTAAAGATCACAACCTATATCATTACGGTCATTAAAGATCACAACCTATATCATCACGGTCATTAAAGATCACAACCTATATCATCACGGTCATAAAAGATCACAAAATATATCATCACGGTCATTCTACGAAATATTGCTTTAAGTTGATCCAGTAAACCGTTGCGGTTGCCTGATTTGTATATTGTTAATTAAAAGTATGATCAAGTTACCAAGACACATTTTAAAAACTGGAGAAATTTATTCCCAAATATTAAGACTACGGATTTTTTCCTGTCAATTAGTACGCCTTCACCATTATCGTAATACTGCGCAGAGGAATGGTTATCCATGAGGTTCATGTTTATTTTCTGAGAAGTGTAGCATTTTTTCCTTCATATTGTTTATATTTGGTGAAAATATTAATCTTTGATATTCCAGTTTGCATTCTGTGACAATTTTGATGTCTTGTACTATATCCAAACTCTTCCTTCCCAGCACCTGCGCCGCCGGAGTCTCCCCGTATTATATCACGAAAGGTGGAGGATAACACAGTGACCATCGCGATCGGATGGGCGGCTGGTTCTGATGCTGAGTAAGATCTAACATTCGTTTTGCCATATAATTCCGGTCCTAACTAGATTGTTAAGTTATTTCAGTATATTTCTTACTTCGTTCTGTAAAAGTTACCGAGTAGGTCGACTGTCTTTCGTGAATTCATGGCATATTTTTGAATGAATTTAAACTTGCAATATTTTCCCTAACCAAAACGTAATACATCTTTTCATAGTAAGGGGTATATATGGTCCCGTGGGGTACAGGGCAAAAGTTGATCACTTTCGTAACCCTAATAATGCCAGCATAAACGAAGCTGCATTATAGTAGATTGTACTTGATCATTTCTGCTTCCAAGATTTGAAATCAATAGTGACGTATTTCTTTGTCTTAGCACTCTACGGGTTATTGTTCGAAAGATCGGCAAGCTCAGATCTACCTCGGAGACCATTGGGACCTACTGGAATTCCTCGGAGGAATACATCGCAGCCGAATGGAAACCCGAGCAAGTACCCGATGTATTTGTTGTCGGGGATATGACAATAACGGGCAAATATTATAATGCCCCGCTAGAAGCAGATAGTTCGTATGAGCTTCGGCTCTGTTCGGTGCAGAGATCGGCCAAAGAAGAGGAAACTAGCTGTAGCGTGCCAATCCAGCTGAAAGGTAACTGATTTAACATTCTATTTCCCAATTGAACGTAGTTTATAGTCGCAGGAACTCAAGCTCAAGGATACATAATTTTTACCTATTTATCCCTATTTTCTCGAATTTCAGTTGCAAAGCTTTCTTCAACCTCTGGCTATTTTGTAACATAGACTAACAAAATTTTCACATTTTTTTATTTCCAATGGCTTTAAATTTTTCTACAACCATTTAAGGTTCTTCTACGCAGTATGTAAGACACATGGTATAGCCTTCTGTAAGAGTCATGACGTCTAGAATCATGACGTCTAGAATCATGACGTCTGGAATCATGACGTCTAGAATCATGACGTCTAGAATCATGACGTCTAGAATCATGACGTCTAGAATCATGACGTCTAGAATCATGACGTCTAGAATCATGACGTTTAGAATCATGACGTCTAGAATCATGACGTCTAGAATCATGACGTCTAGAATCATGACGTCTAGAATCATGACGTCTAGAATCATGACGTCTAGAATCATGACGTCTAGAATCATGACGTCTAGAATCATGACGTCTAGAATCATGACGTCTAGAATCATGACGTCTAGAATCATGACGTCTAGAATCATGACGTCTAGAATCATGACGTCTAGAATCATGACGTCTAGAATCATGACGTCTAGAATCATGACGTCTAGAATCATGACGTCTAGAATCATGACGTCTAGAATCATGACGTCTAGAATCATGACGTCTAGAATCATGACGTCTAGAATCATGACGTCTAGAATCATGACGTCTAGAATCATGACGTCTAGAATCATGACGTCTAGAATCATGACGTCTAGAATCATGACGTCTAGAATCATGACGTCTAGAATCATGACGTCTAGAATCATGACGTCTAGAATCATGACGTCTAGAATCATGACGTCTAGAATCATGACGTCTAGAATCATGACGTCTAGAATCATGACGTCTAGAATCATGACGTCTAGAATCATGACGTCTAGAATCATGATCATCAATTTGATTTTGATTTGGATGATGGTAATGATGGTGACCATAGATTTAATAGATGACTTAAATGTAAGGATGGACGTGCATGGCTAATGATGAATTAGATGGTTAAATAGATTGTGCTGATGATGATTTTGGTATCATATTTTCAGTCCAGTTCGTACTCCCGATCGGGAGATCAGTTTTGGTCTCCCGATCGAGATATTATACGGAAGTATCCCACAATGCATCTATCCAAATTCAAAATTTGTATCATATAAGAATCAGACAAATTTCAAGCGTGGTGGAGTCAAATCACACTGTTGTATCTTCATCTTATTTAAATAAAACAGAATATTAGGAAGTAATGTACACATAAAACGACTACATCAAAGACTATGACAAAGCTTCGTTATGGAATAGACACTTTATGCGCATGTCCCGATCTCCCGAACGGGCGAACTATGTAAGACACATGGTCTATGCCTTCTGTAAGAATCCTGATGTCTAGAATCATGATCATCAATTTGATTTTGACCATAAATCAAATTGATGACCATAGATTTAATAGGGATGGCTGAAATGTAACGATGGACGTGGCTTATGGATGATGAATTACATGGTTAAAGAGATTGTACTTATGATGATTTTGGCACTGGTATAATATTTATTATAATGATGACGATCGCAATAACGATGCCGTTGTGATGGTAATGTAACTTATATTTGTTTTCTTCGAAATTCTGCCGGAAAGTGTAGGAGACCCCCTTCCGCCCCGTCCCGCCGAGGAATTACGGCCCTAAGTGCCAGCATGCATGTGTATATACGTTATGTGTTATTAACGACCAAAAATTTGATTATATTAGCAAATCTCATCTCAAATTGTTAAACTTGATTTCTCATGTCTAATATATACTCTTCAACAATCATGCAATACTAATTAAACTGAGTTATTTCTCATGTCTAATGTATACTCTTTAACATTCATGCAAGACTAATTAAATTGAGTTTGATTTCTTCCTAAGCAAATCTGGAACTAACTGCGAATCCAACAGATGGCGCTCTTGATCATCAGCTCCCAATCTTGATTGGAGTATGCTCGCTTATCGTACTGTCAGGCATTCTTGTTATGTTTATCGTTCGAAGAAGGTAAGAAAAACATTACACATGCGCAGAAGAAAAGGACGCCCCTCTCTAACTTTGCCCTTAAAATGTCATAAATTTGAAAGCCAGCAGAACGAATTTTCACAATGTTCTTAAGTATTTGAAAAGCAAAACCTCTGACATCGCTTGAATAACCCAAAAGGGTTTACTTTCGGATTTGTAGGTTAACGTACTTCCAGCGGACGCCCTCTCTCATTTTGCTCTCAAATCAGATTTTCAAAAAGAGGCATTTTGCAATTTTCATAGTGCATGTATTAGCAATATTGGGTGGGGGGGGGGGGGGGTAATCAGGTGGGCATGCAAATATTGTGTCCCGACATATACGACATTGCTACTCGCAGTGCCCTCACTCAATATTTCTTAAATAATGTACACACTGTATCAGCTTAAACCATTCCTGAAATAAACTCCGTACGTGCACTGTATGTATAATTAATTGTATGCTATATGTATGGAGTGTGAGGGCAATGATGCGTACATTTTCATGGCCTTGAGATGTTCGATTTTCTAACATTTGGAAAAACCGAACATCGCTGATGAAAGGGCGCGAATTTTACACGCCGGGTATGGGGATTACACATGTTCACCTCAAATCATTGGGGCTGAAGCCCCTAGCCACGGCTCTGCCGTCCTGTCATCATATAAAGTTTCAAATTATATACATGTAAAAGTATTTGAGGAGCAAAATGTTTGTTGGATATCAAATTCAAAAATATTTTGTAACAAGAGTTTATTTGGAGTCACATCACTTACACATGTACACCCATTTGGAGCAGTTGTTTACTTAAAATTTTGTCCCAAGCCGCCCCAAACGCCTGAATGCATGAACAAGAATATAAATTTCCTATCTTCAAAAAAAACGATGTGCAGACAAAAGTAACTTGAAATTTTGTGAATTTAATTATCCAAGCTAAAATCAAACATTACCAGAATTCCGGCACATCAATCAAGTTGACTTTGTCAGTTTGTCAATCGAAAAATACATATGAAATCAAGTTTCAGAAATGAGTAAAGAGCATGTCATGGCACGCTTTGAAATTTCATGATGAAGCTCAATGTTTAAACATAAGTCAGTCATCAATTCTGCTGACAATTTCTAAAGAAGAATTTCCTTCTGTCAGCCGCATGTGCCTCTTCTGTTATTGAATCAGTAATTGATGACGTAATAAAACATTAGACAGAAAAAGTATCCCCGTATATGATATACTAATTAGATGAAATATAAATGCCATTGTAAAGTCATTATTTGTTGTTACAAATTGATGAGTAAGTGTCTATGTTTATTTACTAAATGTGTTTATCTTATTCCTAACACAATTTACATGTTTTTTTTCGAATTCTGCGAGGATGCCGTGACCAAAAGGGAATACAATTAGGTATAAGTTCTATTCATAAATCTTTAGGTGTTGGACTACATGCTATATAGAATAGGTAGGTTATATTACTTCACGACAGATGTGCGTCACATGCGTGCGCAACAAGTTTTACGTATGCTGACGTCATCCACTCACGGTGTAAATAATCATCCAATCACCAAGTGACGTCACACACGTTTGAGCAGTGCCCTTTAGTAATTCGAGGTTTCCGGAAGTAGGTTTTTGTTGAATATTACTAGTAGTGTACGCAAATCCGGCCTCGCCCCTGGACCGCACCAGGCGCTTACTGAAAGGATCCCACGCCGGAAGTATCACGCTTTGCTCTCGGATAGCGCTAACGAGCGATAAAATTGAGCAAATATTATATCAATCCCCTCCCCCCCCCCCTCCTATATTGAGCAGCTGAATACCTATCAACGGCAGTGATGTATACCGTGCTAGGTCACATGGCGCTGCCAAATCAACATTCACCACTAGTCTGTGGTCGACTGTATCTCATCCTTTACATATTTTCCAACCTTACTATTGTTTTGTTTTTCCTACTTTTTGAAATTAGAATTACCAAGACAACGAAGCATAAGAAAACCGCTAATCGACGAAAGCAAAATGGAATCATGGGTAATCTTACATTTTACATAACAAAACATGTGAATAATTTGTTGTATATATCTATCATTCGAAGAATTTTCCCGTTGTTCGCATTATGCGTTCAATTTTAGATAGACAAAAATTATTCGCTATGCGAAATTTCTATGTGGTCTGGAGATTAATAAACTTTTTCGGGGACTGAAGCCCCTTAGCCTCCGGCTCCCCGCCCTTGTCAACCCAACCATTTTACATTCGCATCTTGATCAGATGTAAGCGTGTAGTTGCTTTCCAAACCTTCACAATATTGATAACATTTATAGCCCTTAAATGGATTAGTTCAGTGGTCAAGAAAATTTACTCACTCACTCACTGTCCTCTTCGGGTCATGTGTCCCATAAGGCTGCAGTGTACTCTCTCCAACATATCATGTTCTCATGGCAATATGTCTGGCTTTATTCCAAGAAAGTTTATCTTACATAAACTGATGAAAGAAGATGATAAAAGAAACAAAATGGTGAAGAAGCTCTGTCTTGTCTCTGCAGAAATTTACTATCAGACTCTAAAAAGTTGGCGCCCATATCCTCACAATATTTACAATTGTTAATGTATTTTAAATAAAATTTATTTTTAAGATCTTACTATTTCAATTGGATTTCCTCGAACTTTCTTCAAGTGTTAATTTATACTTTCTGACATATCCAATAGTTTTTGAGCCACAAAATCGCAGGACAAAATATGAAAGAATAAATCAAGACTTTGAGGAATCTGAGGATATGATGTCACAACTAGTCTGATTTCAGTCGTTTGTATACAAATGATACAGAACTTTAACTTAAATATCTCCTTAACTGCTTAACGGAATAAGATTTTTGAACTCTTTTTTCACCAGTTTGTTCTTTAAAGTCCTCTTTAATATGATAACTTGCTTGACCCCTGAACTAATTCTTTGAATGGAGAGCAGGGACAGCGGATACTTTAGCCCCTCCCACCCACTTTTTTTGCTAGGCCAAATAATATTTGAAAATGATAAGATGGCCTGAGAGGATTTCAGCTATCTTTTCCCGTTTGGGAAGTAAAGTTAGGAAATTATTAACATAAAATTGAAAGAATTGGTAAAGGACAATTTGGTAAAGTTATTTGAAAGTTTTGTCAACAAATTTTCCAAAAATTTCCAAAAATGACAGAAATTTTCCTAAAATTGCAGAAAATTTCCCGAAATTAAAGGTAAAATTGGAGAGAAAAAAATGAGGTATAGATATTTCAAATTTTGGTCGAATTGGTCGAAATTGACAAATATTTCCGCAAAATCCAAAAAAATTCTCTAAAATAAATATGGTCCAAAGATGAAAAAATTTCCGGAACATTGAATAAATTTCCACAAAATTTAACTAAATTAACAAACAATTTACCGAAATATTAAAAAAAGACGTCCGAAAATTTCCCGAAAATGAAAGTTTCTCTAAAATTGAAGATTTTCCGATTAGCAGCAACATCAATAATGACACTGATTGTACTTCTCACCCCGGAGGGATGACCCTTCCTACGCCCATGGCTACCAATTCGATTGCAAGTTATATGAATGTAATGATGCTTTTTATTTTCGCCATTTACTTCTTCGCCCCCTCCCTCCCCATACACTTTTAAAATTGCTCCGCATGGTCCATGGAAAGCAACAACTGGTGTGAGCTTTAAAATGATCTAGTGATCCTAAAGAAGACATTAAGTCTGATACAATATTTATTTCATATGATAGAGGATTACAATCTAAACTAATACTAAAACCAGTCGGAAGCATGCCTATTAATAGAAACATTTGTAACACACGAGAATATTGAAGTCATGCAGCCATATTGTTTAGATGTTGCGATAAAATGTCATAGTTTATAATCTATGTTCTTGAAATATTATAAATTATTGTGTTGAAACAATATTTGAATTTTCAAAACGGCCGTTTTGCGCCTAAAAGCCTAGCTCTATTGTCTATTTGATCTAATATTTTGAAAACGGCGTGGTAAACATTAAATGGGAGTGGAAAAGTTGTAGCCATGACAGCAATGAAGGTATTTTCATATGTTTTAAGTTTCCCCTAGCAAAGATATTTTTCCCAGACGTGCTTCAAATTTAAAAAATGTAACATTGTATAAAGCTTTAATGTTAGGATAACAAAGGATCATGGAAAATATCACAAAATGGCGGCTTCCATGTAGCAAAATGTCTTCATTAATAGGAACATTTATGTTCCCATTAATAGGCATGCTACTGGACTGAAAACCAACATGCTAACATCACACACCTTGTGATGAAGGTACCTTGTTATGGAAGGCTGCCATTTTGTTCATAGCATACCTTGTTATGGAGGCTGCCATTTTGTTCATAGCATACCTTGTTCATGTATGAAGTCGACACATGGAGGCTGCCATTTTGTCCACTTCTGTATCAAAATCTTGTGCATGATGACACTATTTTTCCCAAAAGGGACATAAGGATTATAATGTATTTCTTTATTAACTTTATTAAAGTTTTTATTTCAAAATGATGTGACACAAAGTTTTAACAGCATGTTTTGATAATTTCATGTGTACACAAAAATTGTCCTTGACCCTTTTAAGAAGGAAAACAATTTTCATAAGCTAGAAAACTTTAGATAGATTATAAATAACTAGGGTATTCCAACATCCTGCTGGTCAATGCATCAATGGCATCATTTTCTGTATGTATTAAAACCAAAATGGCGGCTCTCATAGTAGAAGCATTTCACTTTTTAATATTTACAAAAATATGTGTAAGATTGCTTCAGGAGGTATAAAACTTGGTCAGAAGATTTGTTATTTTAATTCTATCATATGAAAAAAGTATTATGTCCGACTTTATAAGGTTTCTCCCGGACTATTAAATCTAATCATTCAATGCGTATGTTGTCTCACCTTCAGCTCCAACAGTTATGGTGCAGGCGCCACCACTTCCCTTACAAAGAAGGACCGGTGCAGTAAGATACAAACCAAAAGTGGCGCCAAAACCTCGCGGATTGTCGCCTAGAAGCTACAAAAGGGCATCGGCGATGATTCGAGTTTCTAATTTACCAGCGCATGTTCGGCAGTTGCGACAGGAGAGTGATCGAGGGTTCAAAAATGATTTCCAGGTTTTGTATAACATCATTTTCTTTAGCATCATTTTGTATAGCATCATTTTGTATAGCATCATTTTGTAAAGCATCATTTTAATATAGCATTATTTGGTATAAAAGCATTTGATATAGCATCATTTGGTACATGGTATAGCATCATTTGGTATTGCATCACTTAGTATAGCATCATTTGGTATAGTCAGATAAACATCTGACCGTAGTATACGCTACAGCTATTACATGACTGCGAATACTCGCATTGTATTGCATGTAGTGCGTAGCATGTAGGGCACACAGAGGGAGATGTTATCTCACTACATTTGATATAGCATCATTTGATACAGCATTATTCGGTATAGCATCATTTTGTATAACATAATTTGGTATAGCATCATATGGTATAGCATAATTTGGTGTGGCATCATATTGTATAGGATCATGTGGTATATCATCATTTTGTATGACAGTATGTTAGAGCAGCATTTGGTATAGCATCATATGGTATAGTGTCAATTGAAATAGCATCTTTGGTATTTCATCATTTGGTATAGCATCATGTATAGCATTATTTGTTATAGTATCATTTGTTATATATCATCATGTGTACATCATCATATGGTATAGCTTTCGTCTTTTAAATGTTCACGGACGTATAGAGGCAATGACGGTAAGCTAAATTGCTTATATTATATTATATTAATCAAACTTTAATAGCTATTCTAAGAAGAAAAAATGTTTTGAGTCTTAACTTTATTCTAAATATCCCAGAATTAGACTGCGTCATCATATACGGTGACTAATCTTTAGAGAATAAAAGATAAAGAATTGCATAAAGATTTTATGATTTAGATCTTACCGAAAAAATACCTGATTATACGATTGAGAAAGTATGAATGAATACACTGAGGAAAATCACATGCTGACGTCATTGGGTCCACACTAAAAGCAATTCAAAGATGACAAACATGTGCTTTCCCTGGCTTTTTTATTAAAGAGTAAACTCAATTTAAATTAGGTAATTGCTCACGTACCGACCACTTAATCAAATTATATGAAATTTATTATCTATCGCATAAACTGACAAAACTGAGCCTTATTGCATAAATGCTACGAACCGCACATTTCATTGTAAATACAAATACTGCTTATTTCATTGTGGTATAATTATTCATATTTTATGAGTTTTGTTGCTTAATTTATTAAATTTCTTGCATATTTTGAAACACAAGCTGCATTCTCGTCATAGCAACGGAAATCTTAAAGAACAAACGAGTTTCTTGCTGTTTTATTGACAAGAAATGAGCCTTGTTGCATAAATGCTACGAACCGCACATTTCATTGTAATTACAAATACTGTTTTTCTCATTGTGGTATAATTATTTATATTTTATGAATTTTTCTGCTTTTAATTTATACATTTTCATGCATATTTTGAAACACAAGCTGCATTTTCGTCATAGCAACGAAAATCTTAAAGAACAAACGAGTTTCTTGCTGTTTTATTGACAAGAAATGAGCCTTGTTGCATAAATGCTACGAACCACACATTTCATTGTAAATACAAATACTGATTTTTTCATTGTGGTATAATTATTCATATTTTATGAATTTTGCTGCATAATCTATTAATTTTCTTGCATATTTTGAAACACAAGCTGCATTTTCGTCATAGCAACGAAAATCTTAAAGAACAAACGAGTTTCTTGCTGTTTAATTGTTTGTTATTTGAAAGAATGAGTTCGTGTATTGTAGATAATTACGCCTTTAGATGAAACATGTGTTATTACCTGCTTAAACTGAACTTTATAAAATCTGTAAGATTTAAGAGAAATATGTCAATTTATCAGACGAGATCTTCTTGCTTTCAGAATCTAGCTCCAAGCATTTCCTTTACAGTTCGCAAATTCTGCCGACAGTTTAAATATATTACAAATAATTGCGCCCTTTTATGTAACATTATGTCAATACTGTCAAATTTTAAGAGAATATATTCTCTATTTGGTGTAACTAATGTGAATGTACTTCCGATTCCTTTCAGTTTTCAGGTAATGAATGACACTTCAAACAATATCATTTCTGATAATAAAAGATGGAAGAATTGACAATCTTTTTCCAAGGAAATTAACTTCCTTCTCTTCTCTTTCAGAGTTTACCTGGAGACAAGCTCTATACGTCTGATGTTGCTAATAAACCTGAAAACAAGCGCAAGAATCGCTACCTAAACACGTATGCATGTATGTTGTTCTTTCAACTTTTTATCACTTTTTTTTCTATTTATTTAACTGAATATTCATTAAATGAATCATCGTCAAATTATTCGTCAAATGAATATTTATTACAGAATTATTGTTAAATAAATATTCATGAAATGAGTTCATTCATTAAATGAAGTTATTGGTTAAATTAATATTCATGAAAAATTTTATTGGGTAAATGAATATTCATTAAAAAATTATTGGTAAATGAATATTCAGTAAAAATGTCATTGGTTTAAAAATAAATATTTCATTGGTTAGTAGATGCGCAACTTCAGCTTGCTCTTACTTTATTATTTTCCTTACCTACAATTTTGACTTCCTTTATGCCTTCCCTTTCTGTTCATCCTTTTTCATTCTACCCTATCCCAGCTGTATGTACAGGTAGCAATTAGTAAGCCTGTCTGTCCATAATCGCTTCTCTGCTCATAGCTCAACCCCTACCTTCTCGTAGTACTAACTGTTACGCTCCTGCTTTGCGGCTAGAGTAACTGACAGGGCTCTGGGCAAGGAAGGAAAACCTGGAAACATCCGTGTGGATAGGCCACGTCAGCCTGGGAAGGCAACTTATCTAGAAGGAAAACTCTGATTCCAAACCCGGGCTGATGGAACCTGTTAGCACAGCAGCAAAATCATCCGGGAAGGAAAACCCCAACAGAAAACCAACCGGCCCTCCAGGTTAGGGGGTTGGGCGTTGGGTTAATCACCCACCCCATAAAAATAAACATGGTTACGGACACCATAACACAGAATTACCAATATACTATTTCTCGAGCTAACCATGAAACCTGCGTGATACCGGACGACCCACTTCTGCACTGGGAACCAGAAGAGCAGCACATGACGTAACCATGAAACCCGTGTGATTTTGGACGACCCACCTCTGCACTGGGAACCAGAAGAGCAGCACATGACGTAATCATGAAGCCTGTGTGATACCGGACGACCCACTTCTGCACTGGGAACCAGAGGAGCACCGCACCACATGACGGGTAGCAAAGGAAGCCACCACCTTGATATAAGAGGGTAATGGTAGCTGACACCAAGAGAGGAAGAGAAGATACTGAATCAAGACAACAGAGAAGTGTGTGATCAGTCCGGTCCATGCTCCCGGATCGGGAGATCTCTGATTGGGAGATCAAGACATGCGCAGGGACCATAATTTAAACTGTTTCAAATTTTAGTCGTTAAAATGTTCTTTGCTTATTAAATTATGTTATTGTAAAGTTGTATACTTTGAAAATGAAAATGAATTTGATATTTCTAGGACTTTTTTGTATAATTTGAGCTTTGCTGGTGATTAAAAGTTTTTTTGTTTTTTTAAATCCACTCTTTAAAAATTATTGAAATAAATTTTCAATGATTACTTTAAAAACAATTCCTGGTGAATGTCAAATTTGCGCTGGTGAAAATGAAGAAAATAATTGTATTGTTCTGTTGCACCAATATAATTAGAATATTTCCCATGTGTTTTTCCTACCTTTGGCTTAAACCTATTGTGCATTATGTATTTCTTTAGAGGGATTTGAATTTGAAAAGATGCATTGTGGGTTATGTTGAAAATAAATTTTCCAATTGGTAGATTTCCCGATCGGGAGATCTAGAGAGTGAACTGGACTGATGATAGGTTGTTGAAATGTTAGGATGCTCTATGAGATGAGCAAGACAATGATACTTACAGAAGAAATGAGACGTAACAATCTAAGAGTCTTTGGTGTAAGTGAAGTGAGATGGACCGGGTATGGAACACTAAGGACATCAACCATGTCAACAGGAGAACAAATCCTGTATTCAGGCAGTGAAGACAAACACAAAAGGAGATGTGATTATAATAAGCAAAGAAGTGAAACACAGCTTGATTGACGGGGAACCAATAAACGATAGAATAATAAGACCCAGATTCACCTCCAAATACACCAATGTGACTATAATTCAAATATATGCCACCACAAATGAAGCAGGCCAGATTCACATCCAAATATGCCAATGTAACTATAATTCAAAATACGCCCCCACAAATGAAGCAGGCCAGATTCACATCCAAATACGCCAATGTAACTATAATTCAATATACGCCCCCACAAATGAAGCAGGCCAGATTCACATCCAAATACGCCAATGTAACTATGATTCAATATACGCCCCCACAAATGAAGCAGGCCAAATTCACATCCAAATACGCCAAAGTGACTATAATCCAATATACGCCCTCACAAATGAAGGCCAGACTTACATTTAAATACGCCAATGTAACTATAATTTATTATACGCCCCCACAAATGAAGCAGGCCAGATTCACATCCAAATACGCCAATGTAAATATGATTCAATATACGCCCCCACAAATGAAACCGATACAGATAACAAAGAAGTGTTTTATGAACAATTAAGAAGAGTTGTGGAATCAGTACCAAAGCAGGATATGGTTTTAGTGATGGGGGGATGCAAATGCTAAGGTTGGTACAGACAACATAGGAAGAAAACGAATCATGGGAAAGGAGTGAAATGAATGAAAGTGGTGAAATGTTTGTTGATTTTGTGGTATGAACGATCTTGTGATTGGTGATGCTCTCTTCAAACACAAGGACATCCACAAGTACACATAGACGACCTGGGAAATACATCAACCAAATAAACCACGTAGCAATAAATGAAAATATAGAAGATCAATTTGTGACACACGTACCAGAAGAAATGCAGACATTGAAAGTTATCTTGAACTGGTTATAGCAAAAATAAGACTTAAGTTACTGGCAAGGAAGAAACACAACAAAATGACGCGAGTGACCTATGGAGTTAATCAGCTTAAGTGCCAAGAGACGAGCAAAAAAATCCAAAAGAACTTATTTATAATATAGGAGAAACAAAAGCAAACAAAAACATAGATGAATTTTGGAAAAGGATAAGCAAGGCACATAAATGCACAGCAAAGGAAGTCTTAGGCCACAGAAAAGGTAAAACAAACAGTGGCTGTCAGCTGACACGTGGAGAGCAATAGAAGAGCACGGTCATAAAGGAACGAATCAACAATGCCAAATCTGAAAGATTAAAAAACATCCAGAGGGAAGAAGACAGAGTGAAAGATAGAGAAGTCAAACGTAGGGCAAGAGCAGATAAGAGACGGATGCTTGAGGATCTTGTAACAGAAATGGAAGATGAGGCAAGACGTAATGAAATGAGCACATTATATAAGATTACCAAGCAGCTAAGTGGTAGATGTAATAAGAAAACAGGAGCGATGGAGACTTAGTAACTGAGGATGAGAAAGTCAGGAAAAGATGGCAAGAAAATTTCCATGATGTAATGAATATCAAAAACGATGTTGAGATAAACGATAAACTAGACCAGGAAATGACACCAGTAGAAAATGACTTAGAAGACATCGATATGGAGTCAGTTACAAGAGAGGAAATCTTCAAGGCGATGAAAAGTAGTTGGCATCGTTGCTGAAATGTGGAAAGGGAGCAGAGAAGTAAGCGTAAAGGAAATACACAACTTATTCAACCACATATGGACAGAAGAAAGGGTACCCGAGGAATGGAAGAACAGCCTCATTGGCTGCACAACTTATGCAACCAAACATGGACAGAAGAAAGGGTACCTGAGGGATGGAAGAAAAGCCTCATTGGCTACACAACTTATGCAACCAAATATGGACAGAAGAAAGGGTACCTGAGGGATGGAAGAACAGCCTCATTGGCTACACAACTTATGCAACCAAATATGGACAGAAGAAAGGGTACCTGAGGGATGGAAGAAAAGCCTCATTGGCTACACAACTTATTGAACCAAATATGGGCAGGAGAGAAGGTATCTGAGGAATAAAAGCCTCATTGGCATAGCGCCCAAAAAAGGTGATCTTAAAGTCTGTGACAATTCCAGAGGCATTTCGCTTTTACCAACTGCAAGTAAGATATTTCGACGCATCATCTTAAACAAAATAAGGAGAGCTGTGGACAAAAACGATCCACCCCAAACAAGCCCGTTTCAGACAAAGGAAAAGCACAAGTGAACAAGTTGTCAAACTCAGAAACATCTACGCCCCTCCACCCCCCCCCCCAAACAAGCCGATTACAGTCAAGGAAGAAGCGCAAGTGAACAGATTGTCAAACTCAGAAACATACTCCAACAATGCATAGAATAGCAAACAAACATAATTTCTGCAGATTTAAAAACAGCCTTTGACAGCATCGACAGAGCACTGATGTGGAAGATATTAAGCTATTATGGTGTCTATTATAATTCATATATTACAACAGTGGTACAGCGGAAGTAAATATGCAGTTATATATGAAGGTGGCATATCAGAATGGTTTGATGTTTCAACAGGCGTTAAACAAGGATATGTGATGTCAGGCTTCCTGTTCATCGCCGCACTTGATTGGGTAATGAGACAAACAATACAAGGGCACATAACTGGTATAAGATGGAACTTCAACACACTACTGGAAGACCTAGACTATGCAGACGACCTGACTCAACACACTACTGCAAGACCTAGACTATGCAGACGGCATGACTCAACACACTACTGAAAGACCTAGACTATGCAGACGGCATGACTCAACACACTACTGGAAGACCTAGACTATGCAGACGACATGACTCAACACACTACTGGAAGACCTAGACTATGCAGACGACCTGACTCAACACACTACTGCAAGACCTAGACTATGCAGACGGCATGACTCAACACACTACTGAAAGACCTAGACTATGCAGACGGCATGACTCAACACACTACTGCAAGACCTAGACTATGCAGACGACATGACTCAACACACTACTGCAAGACCTAGACTATGCAGACGACATGACTCAACACACTACTGAAAGACCTAGACTATGCAGACGGCATGACTCAACACACTACTGCAAGACCTAGACTATGCAGACGACATGACTCAACACACTACTGGAAGACTAGACAAGACCTGCAGACGGCATGACTCAACACATACAAGCAGACGACATGACTCAACACACTACTGAAAGACCTAGACTATGCAGACGGCATGACTCAACACACTACTGCAAGACCTAGACTATGCAGACAACATGACTCAACACACTACTGGAAGACCTAGACTATGCAGACAACATGACTCAACACACCGCTGGAAGACCTAGACTATGCAGACGACCTGACTCAACACACTACTGGAAGACCTACACTATGCAGACGACATGACTCAACACACTACTGGAAGACCTAGACTATGCAGACAACATGACTCAACACACTACTGCAAGACCTAGACTATGCAGACGACATGACTCAACACACTACTGCAAGACCTAGACTATGCAGACGACATGACTCAACACACTACTGCAAGACCTAGACTATGTAGACGACATGACTCAACACACTACTGCAAGACCTAGACTATGCAGACGACATGACTCAACACACTACTGGAAGACCTAGACTATGCAGACGGCATGACTCAACACACTACTGCAAGACCTAGACTATGCAGACGACATGACTCAACACACTACTACAAGACCTAGACTATGTAGACGACATGACTCAACACACTACTGGAAGACCTAGACTATGCAGACGGCATGACTCAACACACTACTGCAAGACCTAGACTATGCAGCGACATGACTCAACACACTACTGCAAGACCTAGACTATGCAGACGACATGACACTGCTAGCATGCAAATGGGAACATCTATAAGAGAAAACATTGAGACTTCAAATTAATGCAGATTATATAGGATTGAAAATAAATGAAAATAAGATGCAAATGCAACGAACAAACACCAGGAAGCAAGATGCCATTAAAATAGACGGAACAGAAGTTAAGGATGTAGAAGACTTAACATACCTTGGTGCAACACTGTCCAAAGATGAAGGTGCACTGATCGACATACGAAGAACACACTGTATGATACACTGTCCAAAGATGAAGGTGCACTGATCGACATAGGAAGAACATACTGTATGATACACTGTCCAAAGATGAAGATGCACTGATCGACATAGGAAGAACATACTGTATGATACACTGTCAAAAGATGAAGGTACACTGATCGACATAAGAAGAACATACTGTATGATACACTGTCAAAGATGAAGGTACACTGATCGACATACGAAGAACATACTGTATGATACACTGTCCAAAGATGAAGGTGCACTGATCGACATACGAAGAACATACTGTATGATACACTGTCCAAAGATGAAGGTGCACTGATCGACATACGAAGAACATACTGTATGATACACTGTCAAAAGATGGAGGTACACTGATCGACATACGAAGAACATACTGTATGATACACTGTCCAAAGATGAAGGTACACTGATCGACATACGAAGAACATACTGTATGATACACTGTCAAAAGATGAAGGTGCACTGATCGACATACGAAGAACATACTGTATGATGCACTGTCAAAAGATGGAGGTACACTGATCGACATACGAAGAACATACTGTATGATGCACTGTCAAAAGATGGAGGTACACTGATCGACATACGAAGAACATACTGTATGATACACTGTCCAAAGATGAAGGTACACTGATCGACATACGAAGAACATACTGTATGATACACTGTCAAAAGATGAAGGTACACTGATCGACATACGAAGAACATACTGTATGATACACTGTCCAAAGATGAAGGTACACTGATCGACATACGAAGAACATACTGTATGATACACTGTCAAAAGATGAAGGTGCACTGATCGATACGAAGAACATACTGTATGATACACTGTCAAAAGATGAAGGAACATAAGAAGAACATACTGTATGATACACTGTCAAAGATGAACTGATCGACATAAGAAGTACACTGTGATCGACACATAAGAAGAACATACTGTATGATACACTGTCAAAAGATGAAGGTACACTGATCGACATAAGAAGAACACTGTATGACTGTCAAAAGATGAGGTACACTGATCGACATCTGTATGAAAGATGAAGGTGCACTGATCGACATACGAAGAACATACTGTATGATACACTGTCAAAAGATGAAGGTGCACTGATCGACATACGAAGAACATACTGTATGATACACTGTCAAAAGATGAAGGTGCACTGATCGACATACGAAGAACATACTGTATGATACACTGTCAAAAGATGAAGGTGCACTGATCGACATACGAAGAACATACTGTATGATACACTGTCAAAAGATGAAGGTGCACTGATCGACATACGAAGAACATACTGTATGATACACTGTCCAAAGATGAAGGTACACTGATCGACATACGAAGAACATTCTGTATGATACACTGTCAAAAGATGAAGGTACACTGATCGACATAAGAAGAACATACTGTATAATACACTGTCAAAAGATAAAGGTACACTGATCGACATAGGAAGAAGACTAGCAAAAGCAAGAAACGTTTTTGTCACCCTCTACAAAATCTGGAAATCTACAACTTGAAGAATAAAGCTTTTAATCTTACAGACAAATGTTATGCCTATTCTTCTGTCTGTCTGTATGGATCCTGTACGTGGAAAATAACTGAAAGCGTCACAAAAAAGTAGATATATTACAACGCTATTGCCTGATAAAAATTATGACAGTCAGATGGCCGAACATTATTACAAATGACGAAATATACAGAAAAACAAAACTGCAACCCATAAGTGAAACAATGTTTAAAAGAAGATGAGGAAAAATTGGACATATACTACGAAAAGATGCCACACATTACACTAGAGTGGCCCTGACCTGGATTCCAGATGGCAGAAGAAAGTGAGGGAGACCGAAAACAACCTGGAGACGAACTGACGGACGGTCGAAAAGGAGAGGGAAATATTGGGATGCAGTGGTTGGAACGGGGCCAGAGAGGTGGCCCGAGATAGAGGAAAATGGAATTCTGTGATCAGGGCCTCAATCTCCACAAGACGGAGAAGGGAGCGGTAAGGTAAAGTAAGGAAATGAATATACATTAAATTAATTATAAGTAAATGAATATGCATGAGATCAGGCATGTAAATTTCAGGACTTGACGGCAGAAATAAATACAAAACTACTCAGATATCATATTACGTTTGGAAGATATCAAATTGCAACTATCCCCAAAGTGATTGAAAGTGACTGGTGTAGTAAGTCTAATTCAGTAGTGATGTCATTTAAGCACATCCATAGCATTGTTTGTTTTATGAATATTAAGGCCATATCATAATAAATCATGCATATTTTGTGACATTACAAAGAGAAAACACGTTAACTGAATCTTGTTCAAACCTTCCCCAACATTATTTGAATGGGAGCAGTTGAATATAGCCAAGAGGTTTTGGATCTCTGTCATACCCACAATCAAAATCTATCTGGAGGATTTTTTCAGTGACTGAAATTTATGACATGTGATTTTTATGAAATTACATTACAAGATTGTGAGCTGTCTTCCCTTTCAAATATTACAACTTTTGTATATATTAAATTTCTTCAAATTGTATTAGTTTTTGACTTCATTTAAAGACTACTCTGTTTAGAATAGTAGGTTTTTCTGGTGAATATAAGATCTAACATTCTATTTGCCTTCAAAGGATTAGTTAAGTGGTCAAGCAAGTTTATCTTATATAAAAGATAACTTTAATAGAAACAAAATGGTGAAGAAACTACGTCAATATCTCTTTCCGTTAAAGAGATATTCAAGTTTAAAGCTCTGTCTAATCTATGAAGAAGGGACTGGCGTATAGTAAGTTTACTATAAAGGTTGACGCCCTCGTCCTCACTTTCTTATAACTTGTCTATGTATTTGAAAGAAAATTTATTTAACTTTTGTACTATTTGAATTATATTTCGTAAATCATTCTTCAGGTGGTAAATTATAATTACCCTAACTATTTATTCTGTTTTAGGTCTTTCTGCAGACATATCCAATGTTTTTAAGCCACAAATTCGCAGAACAAATTATGATAGAATACATAAAGACTTTGATCAATCTGGGGATATAACATCATAGCTACTCTAATTTCAATCGTTTCTACATAAATGATACCAAACTTTAAACTTAAATATCTCTTTGACAAAATAAGATTTTTGAATGCTTTTTTCACCATTTTGTTACTTTTGAAGTCCTCTTTTACATAAGATATGCTTGATTTTTGAACTAATCTTTTAAATTTTATTCTTGTCCATTGTAGATGACCACTCGAGAGTTGTTTTGGACGTGCTTCCGTTCGGTCCATTTTCCGATTACATCAATGCGAATTACATTGACGTTAGTATTGATTACCTTTTCTTTTATCTAATCAAGCTGAGAATTAAAGGCTTAAAAGCCGGATTTAGGAATTTGCGGGTCTGTGCAGTCTATATTGAGGGCTCCTGACAGGGCCGCTGGGGCTCCATATCGGAAAATTCTGAACAGCTCCCCCCAAAAAAAATCCATTTTAACACCTGTTTTTGTTCCAATTTTACGTTGTTTTCGCCATTGTCAAGCATGGTTTTTTTGACCCGGGCCGGGGTTATTCCCTTTTTCACCATTTATCCGACAGTACTGGCCCCTGGGACATGTTGCAGTAACAACTTACAGACTAATGTCCCCCTCCCAACAAAGTCCCCCAACCCCCCCCCCACACACAAACAATCTAAACTCCCGAAAAGAGGATGTAGTCCTCCGTACTGCCGTTGACCCCCCTTCATCCTGATAGAAACAACTCTACCCTTTCAGCATGAACTAATTTATTGAGATATCTCTCATTTTTTTTCTTCTATATCTTTATCTTTTTCAGGGTCCGGACAAAGAAAAGGAGTACATCGCCACTCAAGGTATATATTGATTACATCTTGAATATGTATTGATTACATATTGATTAGTATATATTAATTGGTACATATTGATTAGTACATATTGATTAGTATATATTGATTAGTGCATATTGTTTTGTACATATTGATTAGAACATATTTAGTAGTACATATTTAGTAGTACATATTGATTAGTACATATTTAGTAGTACATATTGATTAGTACATATTGATTAGCGCATATTGATTAGCATTTTGATTAGTATATATTGATTAGTACATATTAACTAGAACATATTGATTAGTGCATACTGATTAGTATATATTAATTAGTACATATTGATTAGTGCATATTGTTTAGTATAAAATGATTAGTACATATTGATTAGTACTTATTGATCAGTACATATTGATTAGTTTATATTGATTAGTATATATTGAGTAGTATATATTGAGTAGTACATATTGATTAGTACATCTTAATTAGTCTATATTAATTAGTATATATTGATTACTAAGTGTTTCCCAGCTTTTATTTATTTCTCTGTTCGCAACATTTTTTTCTTTTTTAACATCACAAAGTTATGCCTTCCCCCATCATGTAAAGGCGTGAAAATTGGAGGCGCGATTCATCGTTATCATGCTCTATAACATGTGCTCTCCAAACCAAAAGCTCTTAGCAAATTAGAATACAAGACTCGCATCCATCTCAAAATTCTTTATTTCATTGTGATGGAAAATTATTTTAAAAACCTAAAGTGCTGTAAGAAAGTAAAATATGGTAACAAAGTGCAGAAAATATGTTAAAAGGGCCAGGTTTTTGGGCAATGCTTTTTTTGGTCTTTAGTTAAATAAAAGTATAATAGACTTCTTTTTAACAAAATATTCAAGCTCCCCCCTCCCCCTCCCTTTCATTCGCTTCCTACCCATTTGTCTCAATGATTAAACAGATAATGCTTGCATCAATTTAGAACATTGTACGCTATGTGAAGTAATTATTCAATATACTAATGAAATCTTTAAAATAACACCTATACGGAATAAAATATCATCATGATTTTTAAAATATCATCATTTTTTTCTTATATTCAATATGTTTCTTTAACAATCCTCTACAATATACATCAAATGAAAATTCACGGAAATATTCCATTAAAAAGATGATGACACATTCACTTTAGCTTTTAAATATTCTATATATGAACCTCATTGTATGATACTGCAGGCAAGAAATAGGTCGGAAAGGGTAAATTCTCAGAAATTCCTTGCGATATTAGTTTTGTTGTCATGGAAATAACTATTATGGCAATACTTAATCCAGTTAATATGTCGGTTCATGGAATATTTTATGCTCTTAAATCTGATTTTATTTCTGACAATTATACATTTGTTACCAAGTTTTTTGTTTTGTTTTTTTGTCATAGAAATAACTATTATGGAAATACTTAATCGAGTTTGTTCTCAGATCATGAAATATTTTATGCTATTAAATCTTTTTTTTTCTGATAATTATACATTTATCATCCAGTTGTTTTTTTTTTTTTTTTTTTGACGAGCAGAATTTCGGTACTTTTTGTTGACTACATGAACAGAATAACTCGAAACAAAAGTAGGATTTTTGAGGTGCGAATAGATTCACCTCAGTTTATCTTCCTTTTTAAAAAACCTTTGATTGTGTTCAGACTTCATGATTAGAGACGCAACAGAAAGGTAGGAAGGGTGAATGAACTCTAAATACCCAGTGCCGGCGCCAGGAGCTGGGAGACCTATCCCTACACCTAGTGGCGGCGATTTCTTTTCAATATGGGTGGGGGACGAACTCAGACGGGGGTGTGGCCAGCCATATAGGCTTTAGATGAGGCTCCATTTTCTAGGGGGACTTTTGCATATTCGTCCCTACAACAAAGCTTTTGGAGTGGATATGCCCCCTCCCTTTCTTGCGGGATCACCTCCTATACTTACACCTCTACATTTTCGCCTCAGATTGAGACGAATTCGAAGATCGATCTCGGCAAGAAATTTCCCAAAATCCTCCCCGTAACGCCACTACTGTGAAACCCCGAGAGATGATAGTGAATATGGAAACAGAGCCCCAAACACTAGTTTTCCATTGGTCTCAAAGTTACTTAACTGCACCACTGTTCGTAAATGTTAATTTTCGACAGTGATCTTACAGAAGAAGAGTATTAATATGTGTCTCTCTATATGTCTACTCAGGTCCAAGTAATTCCACCGTCGGGGATTTCTGGCGGATGATTTGGAACGAAAACGTGTCTGTTATCGTCATGCTGACTAACGTGAAGGAGAATGATAAAGTTTGTCAAATTTTCATTCTTTACAAAAAGATTGTATTTTAACAGTCCGGGTGAGACCGTAATTTTAAGGATCACTAACTATTCCTTCGGGATTTTTTTGATAATATTTAGATATATTCACATTTTTTTTACTTCCATTGTTATATCTAACCTAAAATTCGTTTGTTTAGATTGTTATTTAAACAGTTCAAAACTTAAATCAGTTTCTGACCGGTTCTAACCAGCTCTGTCGAGCGGGGCAACCTACAGCCAGTGTGAAGCTGATGTTGCTGGTATTGCCATTAAGCCTCGCTACTTGTTTAAAATACTATTTACGTTGGAAAGATATGGTCTACTTATTTCATGTTTTTTAGTTTGTTTTAATATTCGTCTGTTGATGCTCATATATCTCAGACAGTAAAAGTTAAGCCTGTCGACCATAAACCCTTTTAAGGTTCTCGTTTTAATCTGTTAATGTATTATCTTAGTTACAAAACGAAACACTGTAGAAATACAAGGCGGGAATCCAGAAGCATATCATATGTATACACGAGTACAAAACAAGCAATCTCATTGAAGGGTCTCAAGAGGTCATTGGATTATAACAAAAATTAGCATACTTAACCTGTTAACATAAAATTCGTTTGTTTAACATTCATTAAGTCATTTTTTGGACCAAGATTCCTGATTTGCTGCGTTTTAATAAATTTAGAAACAATTTGGCATGATTTTTACTTTTTTCTGCCAGGTGTGAATTGCCCTATAGCAAGATAGGTTAGGCCTACGTGTTGTTAAAAGCAATTCCGTAATTAAGCTTGCCCCATGTTTTATTTGGTCAAAGTGATGCCTTCAAGAAAGCGCTTAATCAGTTGCAATGACTTAATGAATACATATGAAGGAGCAGTGGCGTAGCCAGAAAGGGGCGGGGGCGGTCGCCCCTAATATTTCAATCCGTCGGTTCAGATCTTAATCCGTCGGTGCAGATTGGTGCCGTCAGTTCAACAAGCTTTCACATTCCAGGTGCTTATTATGTTTTATAGATTTCAAAAGGGCACTTTCTCAGAATTAGGTTCTTCCGTCGGTAATAATAAATTAAACATTTATGCGATTTTGTATTCAAATACATGAACCAGGGAGTTGCCATTTAGATGCAACTCCCTGCATGAACTAAGACAGAGAGAGAGAGAACAAAAAAAAGAAGGGGAGAGGGGAAGGTGGGTGTCGGAGTACACGTGATACAAAACAGGCTCATTTTAAAAGTTTGACAGCATTTTCACAAGTTTGTAGTAAATTATTGAAAATCTTTCTTTCAGTCTTTTAGGCAACCCATATTTTTCAATATGTACAAACGTAGACAACAAAACATTATATTTCCACATTATGCGTTTTTATAATTTTGTGTTTTGTATATGGTGTATTGGTGTATTATATATAGCTCTCTTTGACATGAATTTTGACATGTATAATACACTTTCTTACTATGCGTTGTGACATACGTTTTTGCCCTTGTAATGTCAATTTTGCGAGAGTTTCCGGGGCTTCGCCCCCTGGACCCCAAGCGGGGCTTCGCCCCTGAACCCCACGCCGAAATGTCGAGCGCTTTGCGCTTTGATATTGTATATGGTGTATGCTCTCTTTGACATAAATTTTGACTTGTATAATACACCTTCTTACTATGCGTTGTGACATACATTTTTATCCTTGAAATGTCAATTTTGCGAGAGCTTCTAGGGGACCAAAGTCGAGCGCTTTTGCGCTCAAAGTAACACTTTCGCTGTCACCTCAGCAATGCCACTAAAAATCGTGTCAGTTCAATTCAACCCCCCTCCCCCTCCCCTTCCAATATGAAAATCCTGGCTACGCCACTGTGACGGAGTATACAAAGATGTTGAGCAGTCTGTAAATGCTCACATAATTCAGACAGTAAATCGTCATTGCAGTTTTTGCGATAATGTATTCACTCAATTACAAGACGAAACACTGCAGCTTTCACTGGTCTAGTTAAACAGTTAAATGCGTGTTGTGACAAACGCAGAAATCCGGGAATATATTATGTAGACACACGAGTACAAAACAGGTGTACTAACTGTGGTGTAGCGGTTATCTCACCTGTCTACAGACCACGAGGCCCTGGGTTGAAGCCTGGGTTGGGTAGACACGCCAGTGCACCACAACTGGTTATCAAAGGCCGTGGACATTGACTTGGTTGTCGATGTTATGTCTGACCGTACGTCGTACCTGTGTTCTCGTCTGGGTCGTATTAGGCGTTTCGTGATAGCGTTGTTACTATCATAACCGAATACGCAGGCGACGACCCCGTCATTGTAATTGTGTGTTCACTCGTCGTCGTCGTCGAGTACAAAACAAGCAATCTTATTAAAGGGTCTAAAGAGTTAATTGGATTATAACTTGGCACAATTTAACACACGTAACCTAAAATTCGTTTGTTAAGCAGTCAATTTCAACAGCTCAAAACTTAAATCAGTTTCTAACCGCTTCTAAAAGTATGTTTACATATTTTTAAATTTAGCTAATGCTGTGTCCAGATAGTTCTTAAATATTATCGGAAATGAATTTTTCTGCTATTATGAACCTCACTACATAATGTAAACTAGGCCTACCATTTACGTTGGAAGGATACATTTAGTATGGTCTACTTATTTCATGTTTCGTTTGAAAAAAATATATTCATCTGCAAACGCTCATAGATCTCAGACAGTATAAGTTGAGCCTGGCGCTCATAAACCCTTTGTAGGTTAGCGTGTTAGTCTATTAATGTATTTATCTGAATTACAAGACGAACGACTGTAGCATTCACTGGTCTAGATAATGTGTTAAATACAACGCGGGAAGTCAGAAAGATTATATAGATATACGAGTACAAAACATGCCTTCTCATTAAAGGGTCTAAAGAGTTGATTGGATTATAACACAAATTAGCATACTTAACCTGTTAACCTAAAATTCGTTTGTTTAATATTCATCGGTCATTTCTTGGAGGTTTTGAACAAGATTCCTGATTTGCTGCGTTTTGATGAATTTAGAAACAATTTGGCATGATTTTTCTGCCAGGTGCACATAGCCCTTAAGAAATATTTTAGCAAGATAGATTAGGTCTACGTGTTGTTAAAAGCAATTCCTTAATAAAGCTTTTCCAATGTCCAAAAATCTGAAAGTGATGCCTTGAAGGAGAGCGCTTGGTCATTTGTCTGTTTGTAATGATTTGATGAATACATATGAAGGACTTTACAAAGACGTTGAGCTGTCTGATAATTCTCACATAATTCAACAGCACATGACCATTTCAGTTTTGGCGATAGTATATTATCTCAATTACAAGACAAAGCGCTGTAGCTTTCACTAATATAGTTAAACAGTTAAATGCGTGCTGTGACAAACGCGGGAATTCGGAAATATATGATGTAGACACGAGTACAAAACAAGCAATCTTAGTAAACACACTTAACCTAAAATTCATCTGTTAAATAGTTATTTCAACTGTTCAAAACTGAAACTAATTTCTAACCTGTTGTAAAAGTATGTCTACATCTTTAACATTCAGCTAATGCTGTGTCCAGATAGTTCTTAAATATTGTCGGGGATGACTTTTTCTGCTATTACGAGCCTGGCTACTGTACAATAAGAATTTACGTTGGAAGGATATAGTAAGTATGGGCTGCTTATTTGATGTTTCTTTTCCACAAAAAAATTCGTTTGCAGATGCTCATAGATCTCAGACAGTATGACTGTATGTGATAAGCCTGGCGCACATAAACCCTTTGTAGGTTCGCGTGTTAATCTGTTAATGTATGATCTCAAATACAAGACGAACTGCTGTAGCTTTTACTGGTTCCTGATTTGCTGCGTTTTAATGAATTTAGAAACAATTTTTCTGCCAGGTGCGAATAGCCCTTAAGAAATACTGTAGCAAGGTAGATTAGGCTTATGTGTGGACAAAAGCGATTCCTTAATTAAGCTTGCTCCATGTTTTATTTGGTGAAAGTGATGCCTTCAAGGAAAGCGCTTAATCAGTTGTAATGACTTAATGGATACATAATGAAAGAGTATACAAAGATGGTAAGCTATCTGAATTATGCAGGAGAAATCTGTCAAAGAATAAAACTCCTCAAACTGTATAGTCACTTATGACATAGAAAACAACAAAACTACTAGGGATATTTTAAGGAACCTATAAAATACCTGAGCTGATAGACGTCTTGCATCCGTTTTGTTTATATTTTGTGAGGAAAATGTACATAAAGATTAAGTGACAGCCAGCTTATCATATAGACTGTAAGTTATTGCGGTGTGTAATTTGTTTCCTTAGAATCTGCAATCTCAACGACAAAATTATACTTTTACAAATATTTGAATTTTTAAAATGATTCTTTCGCATCAAAAAGCCTAGCCTTTTGCAAGTTTTTTCCTCATATTTCAAAAACGGCGTGGCAAAATATAAAATGGAGTGGATAATATTCAGCCATAAAATCAATAAAAGTTTTTCTCTGAGTTTTAAGTTTCGCCGGGTAAAAAACCTTTCGCAGAGGTATTTCAAATTTGAAAATTATAACTCTACATAAGACTTTAACATTAGTATAACAAAGCATTATGGGAAATGTCACAAAATGGCGATTTCTATGTCACAAAATGTTCATCATTAAAGTAACCTTTTGGGCCCTTATTTCAGGAACTCTCCCGGACTGACTAAGATTCGATGCTCCTTTTCAATGAATATTTGTCTGTGGACAGGTAGATGTCTATTGAAGTATAATAATATCTGTTATATAGATAGATTTGGAGCAAATTATGCATAGAATAAAACCAGACGCTACATGAATGAGAGAAAGTTCATTTCAGATCCTAAATATGAAGGATTTGAAGAGCAATGGAGGTCTCCACATCCCCACAATGCACCTCGCGTCTCAAATACTTTTGCTGTGTCGACGAATTTCAAACGCTTGTAGAAATATTACAAGCAGTGCGAAAAAATATGATTATTTTCAAATACAATACATTGAATACGAACAAAACTGCAAAGAAATGCCGTGAGTTCAAGAATGTTTTCCGCCTCGATATCAAGAAAATGGAGATTACAGAAAAGAAATCGTCCCTAAATACATTCAGATGAAGCGACCGCTGCCGTGCTGATAACGTCACTTCCGGTTTTTATTTTCCCCTATTGGTCGCGAGAAATCTGCGATGTTATCGATAACACATCCGTAGGACCGCCGTGTTTAAGTCAGTTGATGTATATTTCCTGTATCATTTGCAAATTATATTTTCTTCACCCTACGGAACATATGGACCTACGTTTGTTATCGATAATATCGCAGATTTCTCGCAGTCAATAAAGAAAATTGGAAACCGGAAGTGACGTTACCAGCACGGTGGCGTTCACTTCATTTATTTATGGGAGGATATACCTATCCTTTAAATGGCCAGATTCGTAAAGCCAGTTCTTTTTTGGTCTGAACCTTTTACTCTTGAATTGAATATTTATTTTCACAGAGTTCCAATAACAATATTATTCATACATGTACATGTGTAAAGTTTTTTTTTACAGAACAAAATTACATTAATATTATATGAATTTATACATAGAGATAATACAAACAATTACACAAGTAGATTCAAAGGTAACCAGAACGCACACCAAAGCGTATGAGTATTGTGGAAGACAAAACAAGTTCAATTGTGTTACTAGGAACATGTGGGGGAGACCAAAAGAAGCAAAGGCCACCCAGGGAGGAAATAAGCAGTAAGGAAAACTAAGTGAATAAAGTGGAAGACAAAACAAATTAGATTTCATTACTAGGAACATGTGGGGAGGGCAAAGATCTGGATTGTTTTTGAGAAAAAAAAGCAAAGCTTATCTGGATTGTTTTTGATCTGGAAATCTGTGATGCTATCTGAATGTAATTATGGGACGAAACTTTAAAAACGGATCCAACTTTTTATAACCCCATCTACCTACTGTGGTATGTTTGGTCTACACACCGGCCGGGTTCAATTACATCTGGGATTTCACGCCAATCACCACAACTGGTTATCAAAGGAACATTGAAAACCGGTTGTGATGTTATGTCTGTCCCAGTACCTGGCGGCGTTCGTCTTCGTGAAGGTATTTATAGGATGATACGTTTCATAACTTACGCAGGCGAAAAACGGATTCAACTTTTTATAACCCATAACTCAAAAACTAAAAGAGCTGTTTTCAAAATTCAATGACATCCGGTCCGCAGACCTTTACAAGCAAGTCCTTGATTTAATTGTCCATTGCTTTATTTCGTCAAACGTGATGCGCCTTTAAACAAATCGCTTTTTATTTGTAATGATTGTAGACGAACACGATGCATACATATAACAGTCCGGGAGCATACCTATTATTAGGAGCAATTACAACACACCAGAATATTGAAGTCACGCAGCCACATTGTTCAGATGTGAAAGTTTCTAATTTATGTACTTTAAATATAAAAAATGATTGGTTTAAAAAATATTTGAATTTTCAAAATGATTGTTTCGCGCCTAAAAGCCTAAGTCTATTGTCTATTATTTCTAATATTTCGAAAATGGCGTGGTGAACATCAAATGGAAATGGAATTTTTGTAGTCATGACAGTAGTGAAGGTATTTTTTTTATCACTTTTAACTTTCCCTTAGCAAAGATATTTTATCCAGAGGTATTTCAAATTTGAATAATGTAACATTGCATAAGGTTTTAACGTTAGGATAGCAAAGGATCCCACACGTATTTTAAATTTTGAAAATGTAACATTGCATAAGGTTTTAACGTTAGGATAGCAAAGGATCATGGGAAATATTACAAAATGGCGGCTTCCATGTAGCAAAATGTTTCCATTAATAGAAAGATTTATGTTTCCATTAATCGGCATGCTGCTGGACTGACTGGATTGTACAAAGACTAGAAACTCTGGTTTATGCATCGCAAATCTGACATAGAATAAAAAAAAAAACTATAATTTTATAATCAGCCTAGAAAGGGAAAGAGAAAGAGACGTTACATATATTTAAAACCATTATACCAAGTTTCCACGTTCCTTTTCTTCAAATATTTCTCCGTAGATGTGACAGATGCGAGTCCTCTTGATCGCTTTCGCGTTACTTTATAATCTTAGTTATAAAACCAAACGTATTTAGTAATATTACCGTGAATTTACATTTTCATATGAATGACAGACAGTCCGGTTCGTACCCCCGATCGGGAGAACCGTTTTGTTCTCCGGATTGGGAGATCGTTTACAGAAGTATCCCACAATGCATCTATCCAAATTCAAAGTTTGTATAGGAATCACATAAGAATCAGACACATTTCGAGCGCGGGGAGCTCAACCACTGCGAAGGGTTCAAATTTTTCTTCACGATTTGAAATAATGGCATATGAAGTATCTTTTCACCGTGAATGCGCTTTTAAAATTCACCGTACGGTTTCTAGAAATTTTAAGAAAAGTGATGAATTCTTATTATGTGTTACCGATAGGCAGTCGCACTTTCACAAGAAATTCTGAGAAATAACTTGGGGTTTGTGAAAATTATTTAGCAATAACTGCGTGATAGTAACGAAGTTGTTTTACTTTCGAGAAATTGAACATGAACAAAGCAAACGTATTGAGTCCCCCGATCAGCGGTACGAACGGAATAAAGCAGAGGACTATTAAAGGAATAATCCAATGGATTTTCATTTTGTCATATATGATAGAACAAATTTGTAGAAACAAAGTGGTGGAAAACCTTTGTTGATATCTTATTCCGTTTTAAAGTTACGAAATTTTAAAGAATTTTTGAATTCGGACAAAAGTGACTGATTGACAACATTTGTGATGTCATAGAGACAATTTCAACAAAACTTCCTTTGTATTTCTTTAAAAATGATTTGGAGTTTTTTTCATTGTAAATGTGATGTACATCAAGAAACAAAAAATTCTTCTAAATTATATATTCCACCCTATTTCTATAATGAATGAAAAATGCTGTTGATAATGTATAAAAAGGGTGATTAAATTTATAACAAATACATAAGAACTGTGCTGGAATTGCCTTGATGACATTACCAAGCTGAAATACATACACTGTACGAGGTGTTTTTAAGAACATTTTTTACTCTTTAAATTTTTATAACTTTTGAGCGGAATAAGATATTAACATAGTTTTTCACCACTTTGTTTCTACAAATTTTCTATATCATAAATGAAAAAATGAAAATCCATGGGAAATTCTTTAAAGAAACAAGTTGGTGTAAAAGGCTATGAGGCTATTCCGTTCTGAAGCATTTCAAAAACTTTAAACATTGAGTTGAAAATTTACCTCGCAGCAGATTGAAGATAATTTGTATATATTTCTTTTAAAACTAGTGGCCTCTTTGTAAATTATTTGAAACATTTTTTGTTTCATTATTGACACTGGGTATATCATCGACTTTACAAGAAAATGCTTTCCCATCTGCTCATGTACGTAGACACTCTAAATGAAAGAAACATACATTTGTTTCAAGTTAGCTTATAATCTATTTATAATCCCAGACGTTTTTGTCTTAATCAATTAACATAATGCATTTTAAGACGATATCATAGCTACTATGGGAATTAAGAATTAAAACTTTACAGACTCGCGAGTACAGTCACCACGAGGTTTAAAGAGTTGATTGAATCATAACACAAATTAACATATTTGACCTAAAAAATCACATCTGAAATAATCATTTCTTGGAGCTTTTTGTGAAGAATTCTAGTTTTGCTGCATTTTAA
>JAIGNY010000625.1:1305000-1315000 GCA_020152595.1 Chiridota heheva
ACTTCGATGGCGAGGTCTGCCCTATCGTACGTCACATATTTCTATAAGATGTTGCATATCAAAAATGGCGTGGTTCAGTTGATTTTGTCAGTTAATGGAATTGTTTTTGTTTTTTATTATGCTTTTCAGTAGATTTTAAAATAAGAAAGCCTATGCTAATGTTGATTCCGCACAATCATACAATAGATATTTAAGCAATATTGTGATCCTAACTTACATAGGTTAATATGTTTTCATTTTTTGTTTTCCTTGCTAAGGGCGTGAAACTTTCTCTCTGGTTAGGCATACCTTTATTTTCAGGGCTGAAGTGGCCTAATGAAAAGTCCTTCTGCAGTCCTGATTACCCAAGGCTCAGCAAGAGTCGAAAGTTAGTCAATAAAAACACATGTTGATTGAAATAGTGACACAGCATTGTCGTGGTGGGTGCGGCGGCCCTGATTTTGAACATTTTAAGTGTGAATTTCATATCTAAACTTCCTTATATTTCCTTAGAAAAAGTGCGAGCAGTACTGGCCGTCCAAGAACCATTTCTATGGCGTCATCAACGTGTTCCTGCTGGAGGAAAATCATTACGATCATTACACAGAAAGGAAATTCCTGCTTAGGAAGGTTTGTCAGTTTCTAAGAATCAGTCCCTTGAAGTACCTTGAATTTAAAACAGATGCGTAGGAAGCGGGGTAGGGGCAGGGGAAAACTTCACATTCCCTCTTCCCGGTTGCATTGCACTGGTTCCTGTCCGATTAGGGAGTAAATTGGGAAAATATTTAAATAAAATTGGAGGGAAATATGGTTAAATTTTTCGGAATTTTAGTAAAATTTGACATAATTTTTCAAAAAAATTCCAATAATTTCCCCACAATTGATAACATTTCGCGAAAATTGGCCAAGCTTCCCGAAATTGAAGAAATTTTGAAGGGAATGAAAGAAATTCCCAATAACTAAGAAAAAAACCCCGATAACTAAAGGAAATTTCCAGATAACTAATGGAAATTTGCCGAAAATTGACAAAAATGCCCGAAATAAAGGGAAAAGTAAAAATGCCAAGAAATAAGGGAAATTTTCCGAAAATTTGAGTATTACCGATTAATTAAACAACTTGAACATTGATAGAAACTTAATTTACCTGTGCAATTTTCCCGCTTGTAACCGAAAAATGATTGGGGGGTTTTCCCCTGAGAGGGGACCCCCTACGCCCCTGATTTAAAAGTTCACTAACAGACTAAGTACTCCTTTTTTCAGGGATTCTAGAATAAAGGATTATCTATAGCTGACTCCAGTTTTTTTTCTCTGGCACTTAACAAGTGTCACCTCAAAGAGGGAGGAGTCCCCTCCCCTCCCCCTAAAAACTTACACTGGTATATTATTTTTTCCATCAAACGTTTCTGCTCGTCAAGACATTTTCTGTTACCATAATATAATGCTCTGAGATTTACCATTTGTTGGGTAATTTTCCTTCAATTTTGCTATTTTACAAATTTTATAGTAGTTCCCTACGCCTAATTACTCAGAAGTGGGAATTAAACTGAATGATAGCTCTCACATCACTTCTTCATGGAACAAACGCATCAACAGGCTGATCCTCATTGTGCCCAGCTTTTTGCAACAAAATTGATGACTTGAAGAAAAAAAAAAGAGTTAATGCTATTTTTTATCAAGGCTCATACAGTCATATTATGCTCATACATTTCTGTGAAAAGAAATTGAACTTTAATTAATATATTTCTCTGAAAAGAAAAATTGATCTTTATGATTCTCTGAAAAGAAAACTGATTTTTAATCAATATATTTCTCTGAAAAAAATTGAGCTTTAATCAATATATTTCTCTGAAAAAGGAATTGATCTTTAATCAATATTTTCTCTGAAAAGAAATTGATCTTTAATCAATATATTTCTCTTGAAATTTATCTTTCATCAATATATTTTCTGAAAAAGAAATTGAACTTTGATCAATATAATCTCTGAAAATGAAATTGATCTTTAATCAATATATTTCTCTGAAAAGGAAATTGAACTTTAAGCCCTCATATATTTCTCAATTTTCTTCCATCTAACAGATTAATTTATGTCTTCAAAGTTTTAGTCATAGGGCCTATATGTTGTTAAAAATTTAAACTTCTTATGTGATTAATTATAATAATGAACACTAATGAATTATTTGTCGAATAGGATGGATTTGAAGAAACACGTGCAGTTCAGCAGTGCCATTTTACATCTTGGCCAGATATGGCACTTCCGGATTCACCCACAATGCTGTTGGACTTCCGGCACAGGGTCAAAAGTTACTTGGAACATTCCGACGCGCCTTTACTTGTGCATTGCAGGTTGGTTTGCTTGTGGAAACATAAACTTAGGAAGAATGTTTTTTTTTTTTTTCGAAAGGATAGGGGTGGGGGTGGGGAAGAGAGCTGAAAGTTTATTTGTGTTTTAGCATTTCATAAAGGTTCACATTGCTCATAGGTCATACATATAGGTATATGTGCCAAGATAACTATTGGTATATCTAAAGATATATATTTTTTATTGTGGTGCTTGATAATGTACTGTCAGACTGTGCTGTCATGCATGTGGTAAGGAAGCGTTAGGTTGGCAATCATTTCTCAGGGATTGACAGCTTTATTGCTATCTGTCAAATAAATTAACAGCAAACATTTTTTTCTCTTTTTTTAAACGTTTATGAACAACATCATGTATTCTTTACAGTCCTTCGCCGCTGAAAAATGGACAGTTAGGCTCATTCAGGCCAGTAGCCAGCGTAAACGAAAACAATTATAACAAGGTTATATGGAGAATCTGCCTAAGCAGAAGCGTGAGAAGTTGCAGGGCAGGGGAACATTGCCCCACCCCTTTGCATGCTTTCTTCGCGCTTGGGAGGTAAATTTGGGGATTATTAACATAAAATTGAAAAATATGGTAACTTAATAGGATAATTTGGCTAAAATTTCCGGAAATTAACAAACTTCTCGAAAATTGTCAAAATTTTCCGAAAACTGGCCATAATTTCCAGAATACTGGCGAAACTTTTCTGAAAATTAGCCAAAATTTCCCAAAAATGAAGAACATTTTCTGAAAATAAAGGAAATTTTCCAGAATATGAAACAAAATTCCAGAATATTGTAGGGGATTTTCCGATTAGCAGCAACATTTGATGGAAACTAAATTTATTAGTGTAATTTTTCCATTCATCACAAGGAATTTTTTAACCCCCACTCCCTAAGTAGTTGATTTTGCACCCTCCCTCTTAGTAGTGACCCTACCTACGCCCCCTGTACCCACGGTGCCCCTTTTGAAGTAAAGTGTCCCCCTCCCTCCCCTTTGAGAAAAGTTCTTGTTTCGAACCTGAGGGGATTGCCGAATCTGCGGAGGACATAAATGTCCCCGGCAATTATCTCCCAGCAAAGGAACGCGAGAAGAAGCTGTCAGTCAATGAAGCTTGCCCATACATAACTTGCATATTTGAAACAAAGCAAAAATTAATAATAAATAATACACATTTAAAGGATTAGTTAGGGGTCAAGCAAAACCATCTTATGTGATAGAAGACTTCAAAAGAAACAAAAGGGTGAAGAAAGCATTCAAAAATCTTATTGCCTTTAAGGAGATATTTAGTTTGGTATAATTTGTGAAGAAACTACTAAAATCAGTTGTGATGTCATAGCCTCAGATTCCTCAAAGTCTTTATGTATTCTATCATATTTTGTCCTTCGATTTTGTGGCTTAGATACCATTGGATATGTTGGATATGAATTAATTTCTGGAAAGTCGAGGGAAAAAATGAAGCCTACTCAAAAAGTTAAAACTAATTTTAACAATTTAAAAATGTGAGGATAAGGCTGCCCACCATCAGACCTTCCATAGTAGACTCACTACACCAGTCATTTCTACAAAGATAAGACACGAGATTTAAACTTGAATATCTCAGTCCTTAACGGAATAAGATTTTTGAACGGGTTTTTCACTATTTTATTTCTTTTAAATTCGTTTTTCCAAATAGGATAAACTTGCTTGAACTAATCCTTTGACCTCTGAAATTAAGTAAGATATGTAACTTCCCTTTGAAAAAATAGAATAACCTTTTATCAGTTTATGAAGAATTCACGTTCACAATGTCCAGTTGTTATGGAAACGTGTGCAGTGCAAGTGAAGGATCCGTATGTACTTTGCATAAAACAAACTTAAATATGAATGAAGTACATTTAAAGGCCATATATCATAATTAAAATGTGGCGGCGTATTTTATTCCAAAACGGTACTGATTGGCCTATCAATGTAAGTGCACATTGCACCATTCTGTTTCCACCAATCAAAACACAGGAATTGAATTATATTTGCCTCGTAATTTAAAGACGACAAATGGCCTTTAAGCCCTTCTTAAGTGGAGAATAAAGATCTAATCTTTATATTTAGATGCAAAAGATCTAGAATTTGAACAATTAATTTGGAACCTCATCTTAAAATTTGCAATCTGGGACATGCTCTGGATAATCTCGTTTTAGGTATTTCGCATGCATATAATGAGAGTTATACTTTGATCCGAAATAAGTCGGTGACAAAAAAAGATTATTTAGATAACAAGTGTCCTACACATTTCAAAATTAATTCTGTGGTCAAGCAAGGTCATCTTACAAGGTGAAGCAAAGCTTCCAAAGAAACAAAATTGTGAAATTTGGTTTTTTTCAATATCTTCTTCCGTTAAGGAGATCAGTACTCACGTTTAAAAGTTATGTTCTGTTTGTATAAACGACTCAAACAAGATTAGACGTGATGTCACATACTAACATTACTCAAGATCTTTATACATTCTATTATGTCCCTGAGATTGTGTGGCTAATAACAATTGATCATGTCAAGAAAGTAATCACACACAGCCTAGTGAGTTAATTATAATTTATGATATTTTTTAATTTGAAGATTTAAAAAACAAGTAGGAAAAATTAAAACAAGTTTCCTAAAATTACATTAACGAAGTGACTGATCCAACCCTTTACAATAGACTCGCCACCAGTCATTTCATCAACTTAAAACACGAATATCTCCTCAACGTATAAGATATTGAAGTATTTTCTTCACCATCTGGTTGAGTTTCAAGGATTTATTCAGTGGTCAAGCACGTTTATCTTAAGTAAAACAAGACTATATCAAAAACAAATTGGTGAAAAAACTATACTGCAATATTTAATTTCGTTAATACTCAAGTTTAAAGTTCTTATCTGTGTATAAACGACTGGTGTGGAAAGTCCTTTTGTGGTCAGGCATTTTTGGGTATTCATAAAATTATCAAAGCATGCCGTTAAACTTTGTGTCACAATGTGGAATAAAGACTTCCCTGTTTGGGAAATAGTTTCATCGTGCACAAGATTTCAATACAAAATTGAACAAAATGGCGGATGTGTCGTTTTCAAACATGAACAACTTGAGATAGGAATAAGATTTTGACTTACTGTTTTGAGGAGTTGGTTTAGAATTTTTTCCTCTACAGTTCTTTTATCTGAAATAAGGATTGTATCAGATTTTGTCTCCTTTAAAGTTTAAACTTAAATAACTTCTTAGCGGAAAAAGATTTATGAATATTTCCTTCACCATTTTGTTTGAGAGAGAGAGAGAGAGAGTTGAACACACAATTGCAATGACGGGGTCGTCGCCTGCGTATTCGGTTATGATATAACAATGCTATGCTTCATACAACCTGGACGAGAACACAGGTACGACGTACGGACAGACATAACATCGACAACCAAGTCAATGTCCACGGCCTTTGATAACTAACTGGCGTTTACCCACCCCAGGATTGAACCCGGGCCTCGTGGTCTGTAGACAGGTATGATAACCGCTACACCACAGTAGGTAGATGCCATTTTGTTTCTTTTGAAGTTCTATTTTATATAAGATGAATTTGCTTGACCCTGAACTAATCATTTAAAGTCCGCATATAACATAAGCTTTCTTGATCTCTAATGCCACATGCTAGGTATCATTTATTATTCTATTTTGTGTCCACTCTTATGTAGCGCTGGAGTCGGGCGGACTGGGACTTTCATCGTTATTGACGCCATGATTTCCATGGCTCAAAAGAATGGCATTCTGGGAGTCTGGGATTTCATTTGGCAAATGAGAACAAAACGGACGCGAATGGTGCAAACAGTCGTAAGACAAATTCCTTTGATATTTTCTTCCTTTTTATGGGAAATCTACAGTCGTTCTGTTAATTACTATAACATCATCAATAACAATGAGAAGATCTGTATCATCTTCTATTTGATATTATTAATATAAATCATTATGTGTATGTTTGAGAGAGGTTATATTTTCTTTCAGTTTTCTTCTCTCTGTTATCAGTTTATGTACGACTGTGAGCAGTCTATATTTTCATATTTCAAGTCCTCCAATCCTTGTATCCAGATACTAATAGGCAGACAGATGTGCCTGAACAAGATTATGATTTGCACAAAATAATTCCAATCAGATAGTGGCGTGTCTAAGAAGGGCTATTGGGGGCTTAGCTCCTAAAGATGCCGTAACCCCTCCCCCTCCTTAATATAAATCAATACAAAATTGACAATTAAGTGAAATATCAAATAAATCATAGAAAACAGAGGTTTTGTCATTTTGTATTCGTATTTACTGAATTATTGCTCATTTTTTATTCCAAACTCTCCCAGTTTGCACTAAAACATCTGAATTTTGGACCAAAATCTTCAATTTTGGATCAAAAATCTTCAATCTTGGACCAATATATCTTCAATTTTGGACCAACTTAGAATCTTCAATTTTTTGACCAAAATTTACAAATTTGGGTCAAATATCTTTATTTTGGACCAAGTTATAAAGGTGAATTCTTACTAAGATGTATTTTAAAGGCCTTAATTATACCCCCTCTCTCCCTCCCTCCAAAAACGAAAAAAACCCTCAAAAAAACAAAACCTCAAAAACGAAAAGCCCCACGAAACAAAAAGCCCCTCAAAAAGAAAAAAACCTCCAAAAACGAAAAAAACCTCAAAAAAACCCCCTCAAAAGCCCCACAAAAAAGCCCCCCAAAATCGAAAAAGCCCCCTCAAAACAAAAAGCCCTCAAAAAGCCCCTCAAAAACGAAAAGCCCCCTCAAAAACAAAAAGCCCCTTCAAAAACGAAAAGCCCCCTCAAAAACGAAAAGCTTAGATACACCCCTGTAATCAGGTTTTAACTATAAATATTTTGTCACTGGAAAAAATCATATCTTTCAACCTGATTGGTTCAACCATGTCAATAGATAACGTTGTTTTGTTTGAATTCTATTGGATTGGTTTTGTAATTCTCAACAACATTAGGCATTATCAATACCTCTTCGTGTACGAGTGTCTCCTTGAAGAATTAAATTGTGGCAGCACAGACTTTGGAACGATTAAAGTTGAACATGTTCTAGAGGAATTACAGAAATGCAATGAGTTGACTGACAGGAGCTTTCTTGAAGAGCAACTACTGGTGAGGAACGAGTGTTTGTTTGTTTTTATGTATCATAAATGTATGGAAGTGTATTGCTGCCAAGAAAGAAATAATGATAATTATCGAAAATCTTTTCGTAATTTCGAAAAGTTTTCAGCCAACTTTTCGAAATTGCAAAAAGTTTTGGCTCAGTTTTTGGTCAATGTTTCGAAATTACGAAAAGTTTTTTCAGCCAACTGTTCGAAATTGCGAAAATATTTTCGAAATTACGAAAAGATTTTCGAAATTACGAAAAGATTTTGATAATTATTATTATTTTCTTGGCAGCAATACGCTTCCATAAAAAGGGAGGTTATTAATGGGTGTTTTTTTTTTTATAGACCTGAGCAGATTACACATCCGTCACAATAATATGCGATTATATGCTCTTTTTCAAATTCCCAGCGCTTTAAATTAAGTTTCAAAAAGTATTTTGTCTTATGTAAAAATACAAGCTCTTATGTTAAATAGATTAGATCTTATATTCTTGTTTCCCTCATGTTTTTTTCTTGGCAAATTTAAATCATGAATTACGATAAAATGATCCAGTGATTATCTTTAAAATAGTTTCATATTTTCTTTTACAATTTTTGAAAGAAACTCAAAACCACGGAAGAAAAATTTGAAGAGAACAAATTTGACATCATTTTCATTCCCTAGAATACTGAAATCTGGAGAAAAACTGTCATGATTGATTGGCGCTGGCGGCGCCACATGGGGAATTTGCATCCCGCGAGATCGCTTTGCCTCCAAGGAAATTTTGTAAAAGTGACATATTTTGTCCGATATATAGGCTTCCCTCCATGAGACAAAACTGCCCCTATCTTACCCCAAGCATCAAAATCCTGGCGCCACCTCTGTTTATTAGTTCAATGAATGGAAACCTACGTCTAGTGTTAATTTTATCAATAAAATGATCTTTTTTTCTATAAGTAAACCATTTTTTAATTCGGACCAGCATTTATAGTTACCAAGCTTTTGCTGGTTATATTTGAAATGTGTCTGATGTATCAGACGGGCACGTATTTCCTAGTTTGTGTGTGTTTTTTTTTTTTTTTTTCACGTAAATAAAATGCAGCTCAAAATCTCTGCATTTCTTTCCTAAATTTTCATAATTTAAAAAAGTTGTGATTTTTTTTTGTTTGCAGATAGAATTTGATTGAGGATATTGTAAATATAAAACATCACTTTGTTAGAGTCAGGTCTTTGAGGATAACAAAACTTAATTCTTAACAAAATACACAGGTTTGCCTAATCACATAACCCTGTGTCACCAGGTCACAACTTTAAAGGATTAGTTTAGGGGTCAAGCATGTTTATTTGATAGGAAAATACTTTAAAGGGAACAAAATAGTGAAGAAACCATTCACAAATCTTTGTCAGTTGAGAAGATATCTATGTTAGAAGTTTGATATCATTTGTGTAGAAACGACAGAAATCAGACTAGTTGTGATGTATTCTATCATATTATTTCATACGATTTTGTAGCTTAAAAACCATGAGATATGTCAGAAAAGTGGTAAAACTGAATCTAGTAAGGGTATTAGTAATATACCACCTGAAGAAAGTTCGAGGGAAAATAATTCAAATAGTGAAAAAATCGAATATATTTTCTTAAAACATATTAACAATTGTTATAAATGGGAGGATGAGGATGCAACCTTCCATTGTAGACTTATTACATCATTCTATACAGATAAGACAAAGATTTAGACTTGAATATCTCCTTAACGGAATAAGATTTTTGAATGTTTTTTACGCCATTTTGTTTATTTTAAAATCTTGTTTTCATATAAGATACACTTTCTTGACTACTGAACTAATCCTTTATATGAAAATTAAACCTAGTAATTCAAAAAGCTATACGGTCAATTTTTAACCGATTTAAACGAAAATCTGATTGTTTGGGTAGTTTTTAATGCATTCTAAAACAATCTAGCTAATACTGCTTTTACTTTTATCCTTCTTTAAATCATTTTATTTACACCGCCACCACCTCCTTCAAATCATTTGATTTACCCACCCACCCTGCCCCACCCCACCCCACCCCACCCGCCCACCCCACCCCACCCCCCCACCCTTCACCCCACCCCCCCATCCCACCCCCACCCCACCCACCCCACCCCACCCCACTTCCCACCCCACCCCCACCCCACCCCTAATTAACAGGATTTGTTGAGCACGAACTCCGTAAAAGACTTTGTGGCAGAATGAAAATTAAGAGGGCGCAAAAGCAAAACATAAATAAAAAACAAAACGTGGATTTTGTTCATTTGATTGACGTGGAATATTTTAATAAAATAGTCACAAAAAGAGTATGAAGAACAATAAATCTAAGGTTTATTTTGGTTTTATCTTGTAATATTTATGATTCAGATTATCGAGGGCATACTAGTAAGAAAGATTAGCCATGTGCAAACGCGTAATATCGCTTGCTAAGGAGCTTTCTCTTAATAATCTTTTGGGAATTACAGGCTGTTCAAGCTCAATAGGCGATAAAATAAGATAATATTATCATCTACTTCTCCTTTTGGAATTTCCAAT
>JAIGNY010000625.1:1320000-1437500 GCA_020152595.1 Chiridota heheva
TGATCATTCATTTTGCTTCTCCATTATCGTCTAATACGATTACATTTATTATGTTTCCACCAATAAATGATGATAAACCATACGAAAATGAAGTTAGTATCCGTAGGGGATAATCATCTCTCTAATCAGGGGATAATCATCTCTCTAATCAGGGGATAATCATCTCTCTAATCAGGGGATAATCATCTCCCTAATCAGGGGATAATCATCTCCCTAATCAGGGGATAAGCATCTTTCTAATCAGGGAAAAATCATCTCTCTAATCAGGGGATAAGCATCTTTCTAATCAGGGGATAAACATCTCTCTAATCAGGGGATAATCATCTCTCTAATCAGGGGATAATCATCTCTCTAATCAGGGGATAATCATCTCTCTAATCAGGGGATAAGCATCTCCCTAATCAGGAGATAATCATCTCCCTAATCAGGGGATAATCATCTCCCTAATCAGGGCATAAGCATCTTTCTAATCAGGGGATAATCATCTTTCTAATCAGGGGATAATCATCTCTAATCAGGAATAAGCATCTTTCTAATCAGGGATAATCATCTCTCTAATCAAAGGATAATCATCTCTCTAATCAGGGATAATCATCTCTCTAATCAGGGATAATCATCTCTCTAATCAGGGATAATCATCTCTCTAATCAGGGATAATCATCTCTCTAATCAGGGGGATAAGCATCTCCTAATCAGGAGATAATCATCTCCTAATCAGGGATAATCATCTCCTAATCAGGAATAAGCATCTTTCTAATCAGGGGATAATCAGGGATACTCATCTCTCTAATTAAAGGATAAATCATCTCTAATCAGGGATAATCATCTCTCTAATCAGGGGATAATCATCTCTCTAATCAGGGGATAATCATCTCTCTAATCTGGGGATAATCATCTCTCTAATCAGGGAAAAGCATCTCTCTAATCAGGGGATAATCATCTCTCTAATCAGGGGATAATCATCTCTCTAATCTGGGGATAATCATCTCTCTAATCAGAAAAAAGCATCTCTCTAATCAGGGGATAATCATCTCTCTAATCAGGGGATAATCATCTCTCTAATCAGGGGATGATCATCTCTCTAATCAGGGGATAATCATCTCTCTAATCAGGGGATAATCATCTCTCTAATCAGGGGATAATCATCTCTCTAATCAGGGGATAATCATCTCTCTAATCAGGGGATAAGCATCTCCCTAATCAGGAGATAATCATCTCCTTAATCAGGGGATAATCATCTCCCTAATCAGGGCATAAGCATCTTTCTAATCAGGGGATAATCATCTCCCTAATCAGGGAATAAGCATCTTTCTAATCAGGGGATACTCATCTCTCTAATCAAAGGATAATCATCTCTCTAATCAGGGGATAATCATCTCTTTAATCAGGGGATAATCATCTCTCTAATCAGGGGATAATCATCTCTCTAATCAGAGGATAATCATCTCTTTAATCAGGGGATAATCATCTCTCTAATCAGGGGATAATCATCTCTCTAATCAGGGGATAATCATCTCTCTAATCAGGGGATAATCATATCTCTAATCTGGGGATAATCATCTCTCTAATCAGGGAAAAGCATCTCTCTAATCAGGGGATAAACATCTCTCTAATCAGGGGATAATCATCTCTCTAATCTGGGGATAATCATCTCTCTAATCAGAAAAAAGCATCTCTCTAATCAGGGGATAAACATCTCTCTAATCAGGGGATGATCATCTCTCTAATCAGGGGATAATCATCTCTCTAATCAGGGGATAATCATCTCTCTAATCAGGGGATAATCATCTCTCTAATCAGGGGATAATCATCTCTCTAATCAGGGGATAATCATCTCTCTAATCAGGGGATAATCATCTCTCTAATCAGGGGATAATCATCTCTCTAATCAGGGATAATCATCTCTAATCAGGGATAATCATCTCTAATCAGGAAAAGCATCTCTCTAATCAGGGGATAATCATCTCTCTAATCAGGGAATAATCATCTCTCTAATCAGAGGATAATCATCTCTCTAATCAGGGGATGATCATCTCTCTAATTAGGGGATGATCATCTCTCTAATCAGGGGATAAACATCTCTCTAATCAGGGGATAATCATCTCTCTGTTCAGGGGATACTCATCTCTCTAATCAGGAGATACTCATCTCTCTAATCAGGGGATAATCATCTCTCTAATCAGGGGATAATCATCTCTCTAATCAGGGGATAATCATCTCTTTAATCAGAGGATAATCATCTCTCTAATAAGGGGATACTTATCTCTCTATTCAGAGGATAATCATTTTTCTAATCAGGTATAATCATCTCTCTAATCAGGGATAAACATCTCTCTAATCAGGGATAATCATCTCTCTAATCAGGGATAAGCATCTCTCTAATCAGAGGATAATCATCTTTCTAATCAGGGGATGATCATCTCTCTAATCAGGGGATAATCATCTCTCTAATCAGGGGATAAGCATCTCTCTAATCAGGGGATAATCATCTTTCTAATCAGGGGATGATCATCTCTCTAATCAGGGGATAAGCATCAATCTAATCAGGGGATAATCATCTCCCTAATCAGGGGATAAGCATCTTTCTAATTAGGGGATAATCAGGGGATACTCATCTCTCTAATCAGAGGATAATCATCTCTCTAATCAGGGGATAATCATCTCTTTAATCAGGGGATAATCATCTCTCTAATCAGGGGATAATCATCTCTCTAATCAGAGGATAATCATCTCTTTAATCAGGGGATAATCATCTCTCTAATCAGGGGATAATCATCTCTCTAATCAGGGGATAATCATCTCTCTAATCAGGGGATAATCATCTCTCTAATCTGGGGATAATCATCTCCCTAATTAGGGAAAAGCATCTCTCTAATCAGGGGATAAACATCTCTCTAATCAGGGGATAATCATCTCTCTAATCTGGGTATAATCATCTCTCTAATCAGGGAAAAGCATCTCTCTAAACAGGGGATAATCATCTCTCTAATCAGGGGATAATCATCTCTCTAATCAGGGGATAATCATCTTTCTAATCAGGGGATGATCATCTCTCTAATTAGGGGATGATCATCTCTCTAATCAGGGATAAACATCTCTCTAATCAGGGGATAATCATCTCTCTGATCAGGGGATACTCATCTCTCTAATCAGGAGATACTCATCTCTCTAATCAGGGGATAATCATCTCTCTAATCAGGGGATAATCATCTCTCTAATCAGGGGATAATCATCTCTTTAATCAGAAGATAATCATCTCTCTAATCAGGGGATACTTATCTCTCTATTCAGAGGATAATCATTTTTCTAATCAGGGTATAATCATCTCTCTAATCAGGGGATAAGCATCTCTCTAATCAGGGGATAATCATCTCTCTAATCAGGAGATAAGCATCTCTCTAATCAGAGGATAATCATCTTTCTAATCAGGGGATGATCATCTCTCTAATCAGGGGATAATCATCTCTCTAATCAGGGGATAATCATCTCTCTAATCAGGGAAAAACATCTCTCTAATCAGGGGATAAACATCTCTCTAATCAGGGATAAACATCTCTCTAATCAGGGGATAACATCTCTCTAATCAGGGGAGATATCTCTAATCTCTCTAATCAGGGAAAAGCATCTCTCTAATCAGGGATAAACATCTCTCTAATCAGGATAAACATCTCTCTAATCAGGGATAAACATCTCTCTAATCAGGGAAAAGCATCTCTCTAATCAGGGGATAAACTAATCTCTCTAATCAGGGATAAACATCTCTCTAATCAGGAGATAATCATCTCTCTAATCAGGGGATAATCATCTCTCTAATCAGGGATAATCATCTCTCTAATCAGGGATAATCATCTCTCTAATCAGGGATAATCATCTCTCTAATCAGGGATAATCATCATCTCTCTAATCAGGGGATAATCATCTCTCTAATCAGGGATAATCATCTCTCTAATCAGGGATAATCATCTCTCTAATCAGGGGATAATCATCTCTCTAATCAGGGAAAAGCATCTCTCTAATCAGGGGATAATCATCTCTCTAATCAGGGGATAATCATCTCTCTAATCAGAGGATAATCATCTCTCTAATCAGGGGATGATCATCTCTCTAATTAGGGGATGATCATCTCTCTAATCAGGGGATAAACATCTCTCTAATCAGGGGATAATCATCTCTCTGATCAGGGGATACTCATCTCTCTAATCAGGAGATACTCATCTCTCTAATCAGGGGATAATCATCTCTCTAATCAGGGGATAATCATCTCTCTAATCAGGGGATAATCATCTCTTTAATCAGAGGATAATCATCTCTCTAATCAGGGGATACTTATCTCTCTATTCAGAGGATAATCATTTTTCTAATCAGGGTATAATCATCTCTCTAATCAGGGGATAAGCATCTCTCTAATCAGGGGATAATCATCTCTCTAATCAGGGGATAAGCATCTCTCTAATCAGAGGATAATCATCTTTCTAATCAGGGGATGATCATCTCTCTAATCAGGGGATAATCATCTCTCTAATCAGGGGATAAGCATCTCTCTAATCAGGGGATAATCATCTTTCTAATCAGGGGATGATCATCTCTCTAATCAGGGGATAAGCATCTTTCTAATCAGGGGATAATCATCTCCCTAATCAGGGGATAAGCATCTTTCTAATCAGGGGATAATCAGGGGATACTCATCTCTCTAATCAGAGGATAATCATCTCTCTAATCAGGGGATAATCGTCTCTTTAATCAGGGGATAATCATCTCTCTAATCAGGGGATAATCATCTCTCTAATCAGGGGATAAGCATCTCTTTAATCAGGGGATAATCATCTCTCTAATCAGGGGATAATCATCTCTCTAATCAGGGGATAATCATCTCTCTAATCAGGGGATAATCATCTCTCTAATCTGGGGATAATCATCTCTCTAATCAGGGAAAAGCATCTCTCTAATCAGGGGATAAACATCTTTCTAATCAGGGGATAATCATCTCTCTAATCTGGGGATAATCATCTCTCTAATCAGGGAAAAGCATCTCTCTAATCAGGGGATAATCATCTCTCTAATCAGGGGATAATCATCTCTCTAATCAGGGGATAATCATTTTTCTAATCAGGGGATGATCATCTCTCTAATTAGGGGACGATCATCTCTCTAATCAGGGGATAAACATCTCTCTAATCAGGGGATAATCATCTCTCTGATCAGGGATACTCATCTCTCTAATCAGGAGATACTCATCTCTCTAATCAGGGGATAATCATCTCTCTAATCAGGGGATAATCATCTCTCTAATCAGGGGATAATCATCTCTTTAATCAGAGGATAATCATCTCTCTAATCAGGGGATACTTATCTCTCTATTCAGAGGATAATCATTTTTCTAATCAGGGTATAATCATCTCTCTAATCAGGGGATAAGCATCTCTCTAATCAGGGGATAATCATCTCTCTAATCAGGGGATAAGCATCCCTCTAATCAGAGGATAGTCATCTTTCTAATCAGGGGATGATCATCTCTCTAATCAGGGGATAATCATCTCTCTAATCAGGGGATAATCATCTCTCTAATCAGGGAAAAGCATCTCTCTAATCAGGGGATAAACATCTCTCTAATCAGGGGATAAACATCTCTCTAATCAGGGATAAGCATCTCTCTAATCAGGAGATACTCATCTCTCTAATCAGGAAAAGCATCTCTCTAATCAGGGATAAACATCTCTCTAATCAGGGATAAACATCTCTCTAATCAGGAAAAGCATCTCTCTAATCAGGGATAAACATCTCTCTAATCAGGGATAAACATCTCTCTAATCAGGGATAAGCATCTCTCTAATCAGGGATAAGCATCTCTAATCAGAGGATAATCATCTTTCTAATCAGGGATGATCATCTCTCTAATCAGGGATAATCATCTCTCTAATCAGGGAAAAGCATCTCTCTAATCAGGGATAAACATCTCTCTAATCAGGGATAAACATCTCTCTAATCAGGGAAAAGCATCTCTCTAATCAGGGATAAACATCTCTCTAATCAGGGGATAAACATCTCTCTAATCAGGGGATAATCATCTTTCTAATCAGGGGATAATCATCTCTCTAATCAGGGATAATCATTTTTCTAATTAGGGATGATCATCTCTCTAATTAGGGGACGATCATCTCTCTAATCAGGGGATAAACATCTCTCTAATCAGGGGATGATCATCTCTCTAATTAGGGGATGATCATCTCTCTAATCAGGGGATAAACATCTCTCTAATCAGGGGATAATCATCTCTGTTCAGGGGATACTCATCTCTCTAATCAGGAGATACTCATCTCTCTAATCAGGGATAATCATCTCTCTAATCAGGGATAATCATCTCTCTAATCAGGGATAATCATCTCTTTAATCAGAGGATAATCATCTCTCTAATCAGGGGATACTTATCTCTATTCAGAGGATAATCATTTTTCTAATCAGGTATAATCATCTCTCTAATCAGGGATAAACATCTCTCTAATCAGGGATAATCATCTCTCTAATCAGGGATAAGCATCTCTCTAATCAGAGGATAATCATCTTTCTAATCAGGGATGATCATCTCTCTAATCAGGGATAATCATCTCTCTAATCAGGGATAAGCATCTCTCTAATCAGGGGATAATCATCTTTCTAATCAGGGGATGATCATCTCTAATCAGGGATAAGCATCAATCTAATCAGGGGATAATCATCTCCTAATCAGGATAAGCATCTTTCTAATTAGGGGATAATCAGGGGATACTCATCTCTCTAATCAGAGGATAATCATCTCTCTAATCAGGGGATAATCATCTCTTTAATCAGGGGATAATCATCTCTCTAATCAGGGGATAATCATCTCTCTAATCAGAGGATAATCATCTCTTTAATCAGGGATAATCATCTCTCTAATCAGGGGATAATCATCTCTCTAATCAGGGGATAATCATCTCTCTAATCAGGGGATAATCATCTCTCTAATCTGGGGATAATCATCTCCCTAATTAGGGAAAAGCATCTCTCTAATCAGGGATAAACATCTCTCTAATCAGGGGATAATCATCTCTAATCTGGTATAATCATCTCTCTAATCAGGAAAAGCATCTCTCTAAACAGGGATAATCATCTCTCTAATCAGGGGATAATCATCTCTCTAATCAGGGGATAATCATCTTTCTAATCAGGGGATGATCATCTCTCTAATTAGGGGATGATCATCTCTCTAATCAGGGGATAAACATCTCTCTAATCAGGGGATAATCATCTCTCTGATCAGGGGATACTCATCTCTCTAATCAGGAGATACTCATCTCTCTAATCAGGGGATAATCATCTCTCTAATCAGGGGATAATCATCTCTCTAATCAGGGGATAATCATCTCTTTAATCAGAAGATAATCATCTCTCTAATCAGGGGATACTTATCTCTCTATTCAGAGGATAATCATTTTTCTAATCAGGTATAATCATCTCTCTAATCAGGGGATAAGCATCTCTCTAATCAGGGATAATCATCTCTAATCAGGAGATAAGCATCCTCTAATCAGAGGATAATCATCTTTCTAATCAGGGATGATCATCTCTCTAATCAGGGATAATCATCTCTCTAATCAGGGATAATCATCTCTCTAATCAGGAAAACATCTCTCTAATCAGGGATAAACATCTCTAATCAGGGGATAAACATCTCTCTAATCAGGGGATAAGCATCTCTCTAATCAGGAGATACTCATCTCTCTAATCAGGGAAAAGCATCTCTCTAATCAGGGGATAAACATCTCTCTAATCAGGGGATAAACATCTCTCTAATCAGGGAAAAGCATCTCTCTAATCAGGGGATAAACATCTCTCTAATCAGGGGATAAACATCTCTCTAATCAGGGGATAAGCATCTCTCTAATCAGGGGATAAGCATCTCTCTAATCAGAGGATAATCATCTTTCTAATCAGGGGATGATCATCTCTCTAATCAGGGGATAATCATCTCTCTAATCAGGGAAAAGCATCTCTCTAATCAGGGGATAAACATCTCTCTAATCAGGGGATAAACATCTCTCTAATCAGGGGAAAAGCATCTCTCTAATCAGGAGATAAACATCTCTCTAATCAGGGGATAAACATCTCTCTAATCAGGGGATAATCATCTTTCTAATCAGGGGATAATCATCTCTCTAATCAGGGGATAATCATTTTTCTAATCAGGGGATGATCATCTCTCTAATTAGGGACGATCATCTCTCTAATCAGGGGATAAACATCTCTCTAATCAGGGGATAATCATCTCTCTGATCAGGGATACTCATCTCTCTAATCAGGAGATACTCATCTCTCTAATCAGGGGATAATCATCTCTCTAATCAGGGATAATCATCTCTAATCAGGGGATAATCATCTCTTTAATCAGAGGATAATCATCTCTCTAATCAGGGATACTTATCTCTCTATTCAGAGGATAATCATTTTTCTAATCAGGTATAATCATCTCTCTAATCAGGGATAAGCATCTCTCTAATCAGGGGATAATCATCTCTCTAATCAGGGGATAAGCATCTCTCTAATCAGAGGATAATCATCTTTCTAATCAGGGGATGATCATCTCTCTAATCAGGGGATAATCATCTCTCTAATCAGGGATAAGCATCTCTCTAATCAGGGATAATCATCTTTCTAATCAGGGGATGATCATCTCTCTAATCAGGGATAAGCATCTTTCTAATCAGGGATAATCATCTCCCTAATCAGGGATAAGCATCTTTCTAATCAGGGGATAATCAGGGATACTCATCTCTCTAATCAGAGGATAATCATCTCTCTAATCAGGGATAATCATCTCTTTAATCAGGGATAATCATCTCTCTAATCAGGGATAATCATCTCTCTAATCAGAGGATAATGCATCTCTTTAATCAGGGATAATCATCTCTAATCAGGGATAATCATCTCTCTAATCAGGGATAATCATCTCTCTAATCAGGGATAATCATCTCTAATCTGGGGATAATCATCTCTCTAATCAGGAAAAGCATCTCTCTAATCAGGGATAAACATCTTTCTAATCAGGGATAATCATCTCTCTAATCTGGGGATAATCATCTCTCTAATCAGGGAAAAGCATCTCTCTAATCAGGGATAATCATCTCTAATCAGGGATAATCATCTCTCTAATCAGGGATAATCATTTTCTAATCAGGGGATAATCATTTTTCTAATCAGGGGATGATCATCTCTCTAATTAGGGGACGATCATCTCTCTAATCAGGGGATAAACATCTCTCTAATCAGGGGATAATCATCTCTCTGATCAGGGGATACTCATCTCTCTAATCAGGAGATACTCATCTCTCTAATCAGGGGATAATCATCTCTCTAATCAGGGGATAATCATCTCTCTAATCAGGGGATAATCATCTCTTTAATCAGAGGATAATCATCTCTCTAATCAGGGGATACTTATCTCTCTATTCAGAGGATAATCATTTTTCTAATCAGGGTATAATCATCTCTCTAATCAGGGGATAAGCATCTCTCTAATCAGGGGATAATCATCTCTCTAATCAGGGGATAAGCATCCTCTAATCAGAGGATAGTCATCTTTCTAATCAGGGGATGATCATCTCTCTAATCAGGGGATAATCATCTCTCTAATCAGGGGATAATCATCTCTCTAATCAGGAAAAGCATCTCTCTAATCAGGGATAAAACATCTCTAATCAGGGGATAAACATCTCTAATCAGGGGATAAGCATCTCTCTAATCAGGAGATACTCATCTCTCTAATCAGGAAAAGCATCTCTCTAATCAGGGATAAACATCTCTCTAATCAGGGATAAACATCTCTCTAATCAGGAAAAGCATCTCTCTAATCAGGGATAAACATCTCTCTAATCAGGGATAAACATCTCTAATCAGGGGATAAGCATCTCTCTAATCAGGGATAAGCATCTCTCTAATCAGAGGATAATCATCTTTCTAATCAGGGGATGATCATCTCTCTAATCAGGGGATAATCATCTCTCTAATCAGGAAAAGCATCTCTCTAATCAGGGATAAACATCTCTAATCAGGGGATAAACATCTCTCTAATCAGGGAAAAGCATCTCTAATCAGGGATAAACATCTCTAATCAGGGGATAAACATCTCTCTAATCAGGGGATAATCATCTTTCTAATCAGGGGATAATCATCTCTCTAATCAGGGGATAATCATTTTTCTAATTAGGGGATGATCATCTCTCTAATTAGGGGACGATCATCTCTCTAATCAGGGGATAAACATCTCTCTAATCAGGGGATAATCATCTCTCTGATCAGGGGATACTCATCTCTCTAATCAGGAGATACTCATCTCTCTAATCAGGGGATAATCATCTCTCTAATCAGGGGATAATCATCTCTCTAATCAGGGAATAATCATCTCTTTAATCAGAGGATAATCATCTCTCTAATCAGGGGATACTTATCTCTCTATTCAGAGGATAATCATTTTTCTAATCAGGGTATAATCATCTCTCTAATCAGGGGATAAGCATCTCTCTAATCAGGGGATAATCATCTCTCTAATCAGGGGATAAGCATCCCTCTAATCAGAGGATAATCATCTTTCTAATCAGGGGATGATCATCTCTCTAATCAGGGGATAATCATCTCTCTAATCAGGGGATAATCATCTCTCTAATCAGGGAAAAGCATCTCTCTAATCAGGGGATAAACATCTCTCTAATCAGGGGATAAACATCTCTCTAATCAGGGGATAAGCATCTCTCTAATCAGGAGATACTCATCTCTCTAATCAGGGAAAAGCATCTCTCTAATCAGGGGATAAACATCTCTCTAATCAGGGGATAAACATCTCTCTAATCAGGGAAAAGCATCTCTCTAATCAGGGGATAAACATCTCTCTAATCAGGGGATAAACATCTCTCTAATCAGGGGATAAGCATCTCTCTAATCAGGGGATAAGCATCTCTCTAATCAGAGGATAATCATCTCTCTAATTAGGGGATGATCATCTCTCTAATCAGGGGATAAACATCTCTCTAATCAGGGGATAAACATCTCTCTAATCAGGAGATAAACATCTCTCTAATCAGGGGAAAAGCATCTCTCTAATCAGGGGATAAACATCTCTCTAATCAGGGGATAAACATCTCTCTAATCAGGGGATAATCATCTTTCTAATCAGGGGATGATCATCTCTCTAATCAGGGGATAATCATCTCTCTAATCAGGGGATAATCATCTCTCTAATCAGGGGATAATCATCTCTCTAATCAGGGGATAAACATCTCTCTAATCAGGGGATAATCATCTTTCTAATCAGGGGATGATCATCTCTCTAATCAGGGGATAATCATCTCTCTAATCAGAGGATAATCATCTTTCTAATCAGGGGATGATCATCTCTCTAATCAGGGGATAATCATCTCTCTAATCAGGGGATAATCATCTCTCTAATCAGGGGATAAGCATCTCTCTAATCAGGGGATAAGCATCTCCCAGGCAGGGGGTGAAACTCCAACCATCGAAACCGACGGCTTTACGTCCCCTTCAAAGGACGATGAGCGCCACCCAACCATTGGCCACTTTTCACAAAGGTCGGGTGGGTGAGAAGGTGTGATGCCGAAGACAAACCTCTGCTCTTGATGTCAGCGTATATCGATTTGCATATCTGTGGAAAAATCGCTGGTTAAATCGCTGTTGGACTCAAGGGACTCCTGTTGGACTTCTTGGAATCTGTGACCTTCAGCATCTCAGTCGTACGCTCAGCCGTACGCTCAGCCGTACGCTCAGCCGTACGCTCAGCCGTACGCTCAGCCGTACGCTCAGCCGTACGCTCAGCCGTACGCTCAGCCGTACGCTCAGCCGTACGCTCAGCCGTACGCTCAGCCGTACGCTCAGCCGTACGCTCAGCCGTACGCTCAGCCGTACGCTCAGCCGTACGCTCAGCCGTACGCTCAGCCGTACGCTCAGCCGTACGCTCAGCCGTACGCTCAGCCGTACGCTCAGCCGTACGCTCAGCCGTACGCTCAACCGACTAAGCTACCTACCTCCCTACTATACTAATATACTAACTCCTATAGCCTACAGTTATTCTTATGGCCTAATATTAAAAGTTAGCCCTAAAATATGACTCAAATAATAGTAATTCGACGCCAATTATTTGTTCCATATTAAAAGATATTCACATTAGGCCTATATTTATTTCCAATGTTTCTTAGATTTCATTCAACCATGGAAGTTCGTCTTTACAGTAAAAGTATATAGAATGCATGGTGCATTATGGGTAATGTTGCTAAATGGCGGCCTTCAATACATTTTAAAACCTGAATTCTAGGGGTATGAAAAAGTATGAAATTTTTGGTTGCACAAACAAACGCCTGTTGTGTGATATTGTCTTGCATTTTATCTCATTCTTTTCATAGGGATATCAGAAATCAAACATGTTCCTTACTGCGCAAACTCCAATGCCAAATACAGTCCTCGATTTCTGGCGCATGGTGTACGACTACAATGCACGAGTGATTGTATCCCTTGACGACACAACACACGAGAATGATCCGGTAAGTGCCGAAGTCTAAAATAGAATAAATAAAACCGAACACTGGAAATATTTTCATGGTGCATTGGCCTTACTAGCTTCGAATTATGCATTCGGGCAAACAAAATATATTGCAGTATGATGCTCGGTTGAAGGCCTTATTATAATAAAAATTATGCAAAAATATGTTCACCCCCTCCCCTCTCCCCCCCTCCCCCTCCCCTCCCTCCCTCCCTCTCCCTCCCTCTCCCCCTCCCCTCTCCTCCCCTCCCCCTCCCCTCTCCCTCCTCTCCCCCTCCCCACCCCTTCCCCTCCCCACCCCAACCCCGTTAATTATGTTACATATATAGTATAAGGACACTTCCGCAGCGGTTATTTATTGGTTTATCAGTGTATGTGCAAATATTTACACCAATCAAAAGCGTTCAATCATGGGCGTCGCGACCGGAGGGGGGGGGGGGTGTCACACCCCTCCAATATTTGAGAATGTTAAACTTACGGATTTTTCCGAATGATGGTCTTAAGTTAATTTGAAAAAATCCGGTTCTAAAATTTCCTGATTTTTCGAATCAGGTTCCAGATTATAAAAATTTCCGATTTTTTCATGATATTAAATTGTCCGATTATTCCGAAAATGTTGTTGATTGAACTTTCACATTTTTCGGAATTATGGTCTTAAATTATTCGAAGTTTCCAAACAATTGTACATTTTTTAATATCATTCCAAAAAATGATATATATTTCCCACTTATTTGAATCGTTATCTTAAACATGTTAAATTTCCTAATTTATTCCAATGAATGATATCAAATTTCCTAATTTATCGAACCATGACATATATCGATTTTTTTTTGTCGAGAAATAAAGCTTTCCAGTATTTCCGGAACATGTCCCTGTATAACTTTAATCCTGAATGTTCAACTTCGTCATCATGCATGTAGGAGTGGATCCGGAAATGTTTGAAGGGACGGTGGGGTGTTGGCAAGAACAAGGGCACAGAGCCCACGGATAATAACCAGTGGTGTCACTAGGATTTTTGTAGTGGAGGAGGGGGTGGGGTACAGCAGCAACGTAGGAATAGAGGCATGGGGCGAAATTCCACTCTGGCCGAATATTTTGTTCTAAAAAATTCAGAAAACGAACTAAAGAAATTGAAATAATGGAAACAAAAAAACGACAATTTTCTGATTTTTGTGTGTGTAATTTTGCGGGAAAATTTCTTCTTATTATTTTTTTTATGGTTAATTTTCGGAATATTTATTACATATTCAGTAAAAACAAACCTCAATTTGTTGGTTTATTTGCTCGAAATTTCGGACATTTCTTCATAAATAGGTCCAACAAATTGATTATTTTGGGCTAAATTTTTCGGAAAATTCGTAAGAAGTTCTGCTTTTCGGAAATTCTGTTCCATTGGCTGGCTGGCTGGGGCACAGTAACTTTTCGAACTACATTGGTCGCGAGAGTCTTCAAGCAGGGAGCAATGGCAACTCCCTGCTTCGAGATGCCTTGCATGGCAACACCGCATATGTGGACAGTATGTGATTGATTGTAACTTTATTTTCACTCTCTTGCAAATACAACAATATGCAAATACAACAATATACAGGTTAAGAAAATAATAATTGAGCTTTACATACATTTGTGACAATTTGCAAGGGATAGTGAGGGGGTTATCTGCTCAAGCCAGAAAGGCTTATCGAGGCAGAAACCCCCATGAAAACATAATTAACAAATATGTTACGACACAAACTTAACATGAAAAAAAAAAAAAATCATATATCAATAGTCAACATTATTAAACGGGGTATCTTAAGAAAAAAGTGGACAAAAAAAACAATTCAGAATTAGATAGAATCATATAAGCTTAGAAAGTAATTCTTTAGATGAGACTTAAATGTTTTGACATTATTTACGTTTTTAATATCTTGCGGTATGTCATTCCAGACTTTTACACCCGTATATTTTAAACAATGTTGGGATAGTGTAAGCCTAAATTTCGAAATACGGTAATCATTATGACCTCTGGTTTTGTAAAAGTTTTGCGAGAAAAAAAAAAAAGAAATGTGTGTGCCGTATTGGCAATAGCACATAAAATGGGACATGTTAATAACACATTTTCAGAGATAATAGCACAAAGTGGGAGATATAGGACAGAGCTGTGGCCAGCGTGGGGCATGGGGGCCGTGCCCCCTCCACCTTGCGAAGGTCTGTGCCCTCTTGTGTGAAATCAAACTGAAAATAATAACTGTGGTGAAACATTCTAGGACAATTTTCTATTCATATTCGTGCAAGAACTTGAAGTGCATTTTTGCTTTAGACTTTCGCCCAAATGTTCTTTAAAAATGCCCCAATTTGGTAAAAATGCACAAAATTGGTTAAAAATTACACAAAGCTTGTTAAGGATAGTACAAATGAGGTTAAAATTGCTTAGATTTATTCAAAATTTGCCTAAATTGTCCGAATTTCGTTAAAAAATGTCCTTAATATGATTCAAAAATCGTCCATTATATATCAACTTGGTAATGATTCCCTTGTTTCAGTTTGCTCGACATCAGTTAACATTGAATATTTTTCATTTAGCCAGAAGTCAGAAAGCTGAATAAAGTTGGATAAACCACTGCCCACAAGCTTCGGGGTAAAGCTCCGGAAGCTTCGATTTTTAGCTTTTGATCAGCTTACTTTGAAGGGAGAATCACATATCAAATTCTAAACTTAGAATATGCGTTTTTATTTGTTGGACATCGAGAAAGATGCGGAAAACAGGGGTAGAAGCAGTGGCGTGTCTAAGGGGGGATAAATGTCGTAGCCCAATTTTTTTGGTCAAAGCCAACAATATGATTAACTGAAATATTAAATGAAACATATACACAAAAGATTAACTGAATTATCGTTAATTTTAGACCAAAACTTATACAGTTTGCACCAAAGATTCTCAATATTGGACCAAACATCTTGAATTTTGGCCCCAAATTCTTCAATTTTGAATCAAAATTCTTCTCAATAATCTTCAGATCAGTTTTGGACCAAAACTTTTACGTTTGAACCAAATTCTTCAAAATAGAACCAAAAACTTTCAGATAGGGAGGTGAAAGTCTTCATATTATCAGGGCCATGCCGTACGGCACCAGATATTTTTTCGTTCTACCACCCCTCAATTCGAAAGACTGGCTTTACCTGGACCCTTATTAACTAAATAGATTTATTCATGACTGAATTTTGGTGATATATTGAATTGATGCATTTTTCATGGTCTATATTGTATCTCCATAGACCGTCGGCCAGTACTTGCCCACCACCAACGAGTATTTAGAAGTTGGTCCATTTCAAATCCAGCTGACTGAATTCAGTCTAATTGGGAATGTACACCAACGGACGTTTATCTGAAGCATAGGAACCGTGGGGTAAGAACCCTCATTATTTAATGGAATATTCCTATGAATTTTTATTTTCACATTTATGATAGAGGACTTTTTAGGAACAAATTGGTGTAAAAATCATGTTGATGTCTTATTCCGTTTGGAGCTATGACATACATTTCACCAGTGAGTTAAAAAGTGACTTTCATTATATTTGCCTTAATTTACTCCTTTTTTGGGGAAGGAGGGGGTCGTGTCGTATGACTCCTTTACCTCCACCCCTGGCTAAAACCCATTGCATTTATATTTTGACAAAACTGTTATTTTCAAAACAGAACGAAGAGCCGCAAATTATACAGCATCATCAACTGCAAGGGTGGAGCCTAGAAAGGGACCTCCCACCTCAAGCTTCATTTCTTACACTTCTTGATGTCGTTGAGAATTCCTACAGACAGAGCAACAAAGGTCCCCTTCTTGTCCATTGCAGGTGCGTACAGAGGTATTTCCGGTGACATGACGTCACACGCGCTTTCACGCACACTAACCTGCTAACCTGCAATTTAACTCTAAATTTTGTATTTCGAAAAACTATCCTTTATTTTTTTAATCAGTCGAGTAATTATACTTCTTTTTCCCCGTAACCTGCGTTCATATAAGTTCTAATGAATGTTTGATGTTATTTGCATTGAATATTACTTAGAATTGACATATTTACTACTGTATTTCTTATAAGAAGAAAACTAGTTTTTCCTTTTTTTTTTTAATTCATCTTTGTAAACAATCGAGTGTATTATTAAATAAAAAAACTCCTCTTTTTTTTCAGTTAAGTAATTATACTTTTTTGTTTTAATAGAAAACCTTCCTGCCTACAGTTAGGCCTATTCTGTATCGTTTTGTGTAATGAAATAAAAAATATGTTTTTCCTTTTATTTTTTATCATGAAATTTTAGTCTTTTTCCTATACATCTGTGTGTTAAAGGATAAGTTTTTTCAGTGGTCAGGCATGTTCATCTTAGATGAAAAATGGCTTCAAAAGAAACAACGTAGTGAAGAAAGCATCGCAAAATCTTATTCCGTTAAGGAGATATTTAAGTTTAAAGTTTGATATCATTTCTGTAGAAATAAGTAAAATCAGACAAGTTGTGACGTCACAGCCTCATATCCCTCAAAGTCTTTATGTATTTTAAAGAAAGTTTATTTAATTTGTTCACTATTTAAAATTATTTTCCCTCAAACTTTCTTCAGGTAGTATATTATAAATACCATTCCTAGATTAAGTTTTACTAGCTTTTTGACATATTCCATGGTTTATAAGGCACAAAATTGCAGGACAAAAGATGATAAAATACATAAACTTTGAGGAATTTGAGGCTATGGCATCACAACTAGTCTGATTTCAGTCGTTTCTATACAAGGTGATACCAAACTTTAAACTTAAATATCTCCTTAACGGAATAAGATTTTTGAATGCTTATTATTAAATCATTGAAAACATTTGTTTGTCTAATTATTGAGATGGGGTACATGCACTTTACAAGAACATGCTTTACCAACCTCAGACACTTTATATTCCAAACAGAAGACAAATATATAGGCCTATTATACTTTTAAAACATCGACTTGGACCTGCAAGTGTGACTGCATCAGTCACTTTTCAACATGCTTTTAAATCTCTGAAATGCAATAACGGAATAAGATTATGAGATATCAATACGAAGTTTTCACCGATCAGATTGTATAAATGAAACATAAAATCACAGGAATCTTGGAGTTAAAAGGTGGCACATAATTCATCGTGATATTTATGACATTATATATGTGTATGTAGTCTATATTATAAACTCAAAATTCTATAAACCAAAATTTGTCAAGGAAAAAATTATTTCTTTGGATTTCGTGAAAAAAAAAGTCTTGACGATTAAATGTAAAATCAGGGAGTTGTTATTTTGACGACTCTCTGGAAAAATTAGCTTTGTGCTTTTCATCGACGTACGGACTACTCATAACATCTAGGCTATAGGATGATTAAATCATAATCTGTACGGCTTTTAATACACTCACATCCCTATTAAGTATTTAATTCTCATTTAATCGTTTGAAGTGTTATGTTGCATATCATTGACATAACCAGTAAATGTTATGTCATGCACGATTTCAGTTACATCAGCAGTATGATGCATCTTAAGCTACTTAATCGTGCTATAAAAATAAACAAATGAATTAAAACACACTTCGGCGTTCATATAATTTTTGTTCCGAATGAATGTTTGATGTTATTTGCATTGAATATGCTAAGCTTAGAATTGACGTGGGCCTAACTACTGTTAAGTCACTTAAGCTTTAGCAAAATAAGAAGATAAACTTCCTCAGTTTTTATCCTTTTTTTTTTTACTCTCCAGAATTAAGCCTGTGTATCTTTGTAAAAAAAGAATGACCAGAGTGTATTATGATAAATCGTGCAGTCGTGAAAGGGACTTTTGTTTTCTTTAAATCAATTTTCCACACACATATACACCCACATTCTAAAGGTGTATGCATGTATATTGGCAACATTAGCTAACTTGCTTTTAAAACCAAGGAAGTAGCAACAATTTCATGAAATCGGTAAAAACGTACAGCATTTTGAAATCTCAGACATCAATATGCAAATTCTTGTGACGTATTACAGGGCGACGGTGGTATTTTCTTTTTGTAAATCCGTGTTTTTTAAACGTCTGTCATAATCTAAAGTGGTGCAGCAAATTCTGGCAAAACGTTTTTGAGTCTTTATCCACAATCAGATTGACATTCCATCATTTACAGTAACTGAGAATTAGGAACAAAATTTATGTGAGCTGAGCCATCACCACTCATTTAGCATCAAAGGATAAGTTTAGAGTCAAGCAAGTTCATCTCATATAAAAGAGGTCTTCAAAAGAAACAAAATGGTGGACAAAGCATTCAAGATCTTATTCCATTAAGGAGAAGGGGTCAAGCATATCTATCTCATATGTAAGAGAGCTTCAAAACAAGGAAGTATACTACACACACACACACACAAATGGTGAAGAAAGTATCACAAATATGTATTCCGTTAAGGAAATATCTAAGTTGAAAGTTCTCGAACATTTAGGTAGAAACGACTGAAATCAGACTGGTTGTGATGTCACATACTCACATTCCTCTAATTCCTTATGTATTCTATCATATTCCTGCAACTTTGTGGCTTAAAATCAAGTTGGATATGTCAGGAAAGTATTAAAGCGGAATCTAGTAAGGGTATAATTGAGGGGAAATAATTAAAATTGCAAAAAAGTGTAATAAATGTTCTGTAAAACAGATTAACAATTGTTAAGAATGTGAGGATAAGGGTGCCAACCTTTCATAGTAGACTTACTACACCAGTCATTTGTACAAAGATAAGAAAGAGCTTTAAACTTGAATATCTTTTTAACTGCTTAACGGAATAAGATATTGAAGTAGATTCTTCACCATTTGTTGCTTCTATGCAAGTCATCGTTCATAAAAGATACGCTTGATTGACCACTGAACTAATCATTTAATTATAAAGAAAAGGAGCTTGACCAGCCATAACTCAACAAGGAAAAATGCTATCTAAAAAAATAAAAAAATAATCAGCTTAGATTTTAATTCACTTTCAACAGTTCAAGCAAATTGATCAGGGGTGTAGGTAGCTTCCAAAAAGTGTGGGGGCACGACCTCTTATGGGGTCCTTCCCGAGTCATGTACATATGTCCGCCCCCTGTCTAGGGGTTCTTTATTCATAGAAGGGGCACTTTTCCCATAGGAACACATTCCGTCGTATATACATGAGACTGACAACTGACAACCAGTTTCCTACTATCTGACTATTGGGTCAGTAATTAAGGGGCATGTCATTTTGAAAGGGGCACTTTTTTGTTTAAGTGTGCGCAAATTCTACCAGTTCTTGCACCTTTGCCAGCAATTGAGGGGCACTTTTCATTTTCAAAGGGTACACTTTTGTAGCGTCCCCTATCCCCCTCCTCCCCCTTCCCCCCCCCCCCTCCTTCGTTCCTACACCTATGAAATTGATGCATCTCCATAGACCTTTACAGAAGCCATTTTAGAGTTTTAGAATTTAAGTTTTTGGTCGAAACTGCGAAAAGGGAGAGCAGCTTATTGTGAATTCATGAAGGTGTATTGTAATAACAGAGGTCTCACTTGTAATACGTGTATACAGTTGCAAAATGAAGTAAGTAACCATGCACTAAAAATGATTACAGATGATTCGCAGATTTATATCAGTAACTCTACGTGCAAGAAACGTGTATATTAACATTCTTGAAACTCCTCATGTTACGTCCGAGTGCTTTACAACATATTTAGTCCTCCTCTCCCACCCCTCCCTCTACTTTTGCCCCTTTTTTAACCTTCCTCTCTCGATACCAGCTATCTGGCTGTCTGGCTTTTAGTTCCTGTGTTTCTTTTAATCTCCCCCTATTTTCTTTTCTTACTACCTCTGGGATGATCTAACCTCTCAGGCACAATTTGACCCTCACTGTCGCGGTGCCGTTAAGCCCTCATCGAGCAAACAAACAAACAAACATCTTTTAAGCTTTTCCCTTTCCCCCCTTTTTTCAGAGACGGTTTACAAAGATCGGGTTTGTTTTGTGCAGTCATGTCATCATTGGCCAAACTGAAGAAAGAGCTGAGAGTAGACGTCTTTCATCCGGTAAAAAGACTACGAAAATGCAATAAAAATATGGTGGCAACCAAGGTATTTATGCAAATAAGGTGATATGCATGCATGGTTCCATAGTTACTGACCTTATTTTCGACGAATATAAAATATAATGTAAATTTGTGAATATGCATTCCAATAATGTTTATCGTTGTGTTACCTACTATATTGGGAGATGGCGAATGCACCCCCTCCCACCCTAACTCTGAAAAAGAAAATCGGCCAAAATTAATGCATAAATGTGAAAAACAATTTTCATAACAGTTTGCTGGTATGTACTATTTTTCTATACAAAAGTAAAAATACGGGAAAAGACTATTTTATTCCGGCAATACACTCAATTGCCTCCTGGAAATTATTGTGCCCGAACTACTAAATATGTTAAAACATTGCAGATACCGAGTTGGCGTGATATATTCGATTCGATGTAACGGGGATAATACAGTGTTGTCCTGGATTGGGGCGGCCCTGATCATACCAATAACTCACAGATCAAAAAGATATAAATAAACTTAAGTGCAAACATCTGAACCATTATAAGATTAAAAAATAAAATGATACTTTGCATATCTGAAAATGACAACCATTTTTTGCCCATTTTTATCTATATACCCTTCTTTTCACCGTAACGTTTCCATAAATAATGTTATAATCCCTTGATTCATGCACTGCAAGTTTTTCAGAGACATCTTCAAGTTCCTCCACCCACCCACACATTCACAATTTATGGACGCTGGGTACGCCACTGATTGCTTCTCCCAAGTTGTAAAATCCGCCATTGAACACATGAACATTCTTTGCTCAAAATACCTTTGAATATTTCTCATAAAATTTGGTCTTCACATGTTTACTCAGCATTTTTCCTTGCCAATTTGCTCAAATATTATGTATTAACAAATATTATGTAATAACAAATATTAGGTAATAACAAATATTATGTAATAACAAATATTATGTACAACAAAAATGATTTAATAACTAATATTATGTAAAACATTATGTAATAACAAATATTACGTAATAACAAATATTACGTAATAATAAATATTATGTAAAACAAATACTATATAATAACAAATATTATGTAACAACAAATATTATGTAATAACAAATTTTATGTAATAACAAATATTATGCAACGACAACTATTATGTAACAACAAATATTATGTAAAACAAATACTATGTAATAACAAATATCATGTAATAACAAATATTATGTAATAACAAATATCATGTAATAACAAATATTATGTAATAACAAAAATTATGTAATAAAAAATATTATGTAATAACAAATATTATGTAACAACAAATATTATGTGGCAACAAATATTATGTAACAACAAATATTATGTTATAAGAAATATTATGTAATAACAAATATACCGTTTTTCCTTATATGTTTCAAGGAACAATATACTTTCTGCCTGGAGATGCTGCAGACGTACTTGGAATCCAATCAGATTTATGCTAATTTTCAGTGAACCTGTCACCGATTGGTCAATGCAAATATATGAATATTTAATAGGCAGTAGAAGAACCAGTGACAATCAGACAATGGACACAAATTGGACATGAATTTACATGCAGGCATTCTCGCGAACTTTGATTTCTCAACAGGAACACTCAATCGAAAGTGAGGGCGTATTTTCTGGAGTCTCAATTTATGAAAATGTTTTGCTGATATGAATATTCATATTTCTATCGGCTCGCTTGCAGGTGATTTTTAGATGTTTTCTCCAATGACATACTCTATTTCATCATTGATTATGTTGTCACTGTCATTTTAATAAGGTGATCTTTTTACGAATTTTCTGACTGCGATTTCGAACTTTCTGTGAATATCAAGTATGCAGGGGTAATTGCGAAACAAAACTGTATTTTTATTACTATTTTACATTTTTACTCGCCAAATGATGCGGCCACGAAAATTATGGATAAAATGCATAACGATTTGAACAATTTAATTCCTCTTCCCCCTCCCTCCTCCTCCTCTCCCGCCAACCCACTACACTTCCCTTTCTGTAATAAATTGTAGTTAGTAATGCTCCAGTTTCTTCGATGATAACGCTCGGGAAGATGGAATAAGCAAGAGATTAGATTTGTTTTATAGAATTCGTAAACAGAAATACTGCCCCTACAACTTGGCCTATATAATTATGTTCTCCAAAAGGAGTATACATATCTACCTACTGTGGTGTAGCGGTTGTCATACCTGTATACAGACCACGAGGCCCCGGGTTCAATCCTGGGGTGGGTAGACACGCCAGTGCACCACAACTGGTTATCAAAGGCCGTGGACATTGACTTGGTTGGCGATGTTATGTCTGTCCGTACGTCGTACCTGTGTTCTCGTCTGGGTCGTATTAAGCGTTTCGTGATAGCATTTGTACTATCATAACTGAATACGCAGGCGACGACCCCGTCATTGTAATTGTGTGTTCAACTCTCTCTCGAGTAGGTACCTCAGTGGTAAAACAGGGATAAAACTTGTTCGTCGTATGTAAAAAAGGACTTGAAAGAAATTAAAAAGATTAGTGGTCAAAAGCACGCTTATCTTTTATGAAAGAGAATAATAAAAACTAATTTGTGAAAAAACTACTTCAATATTTTTTTTTTTTTTGTGTGTTTAAATTGTACGTACTCTCCTATATACTACTGTTTTGCTATTTTCCCTTACATATCCAATGGTTTACAACCCACAAAATCATAGGAAAAGCTATAATAGAATACATAAAGACTGAGGAACCTGAGGATATGATGTCACAGCTAGTCTGATTTCAGCCGTTATTACGATGCAGAACTTAAAACTTGTATGTAAAAAAAAAAAAAAATTGCTGAACCACTGAACTAATCCTTTAATTAAAATGGTAAAGAAGTGTGTCACTTATTCCGTTAACATAGGTGTATTTAACTTAAAAGTTCTGGCTGAGTTGTGTAGAGACGACTGGTGTGGAACAACTACAGAAGGTTGGCGCCCTGCTCTTCGCTTTCATTAATTTTGATTAAAGTGCATTAAGGTATTAAGGCATTAAGTATGGCAGAAACCCAGAATTTGTTTTGCAGCAGATGAAGTTAAATATATTGCGGCGCATGATTGCAAGTAGGCACAGTAGATTCATACATAAAATGTACGTTTGTTGATCGCATATGGCTTTGTAGACGGGTGGGGGAGGGGGAGATCCCATGGTATTTCAATGTTTTTATATGATTTTAAGAAAAGTGTAACTAATATTTCCGCTACATGTCCATGAACAATAAGGCAATCGAGTCAGTATAGTCTTTGCCAAGGGGAGGAGATAGGGTCACGTGGCCCAGGCTGCGGCGTAGGAAGGGTCACTCCTCAAGGGAGAGGAAATAAGCCCCTAAATTTCCTGATTTCAAGCGGGAAAAAAAACTGCACTGGTAAATAAGTTCCATCAAATGTTGCCACTAATCGATCTTCTTTTAATTTCGGAAAAGCTCCTTCTTATCGGAAAATATGCCGAAAATTAAATTAATTCACCAAATTTACCTTAAATTTTACATTTTATTTTTAATTTATTTTTATAACTTCCCAATGTTACCTCGTTCTGCATCTCGAATTTCAAAAGGAATTAAGGCTGACTGGAAAGAAAGCATACAACCTAGAAAGCAAATTTTTTTCATGGGACAGCCCCATCGTTTCTATGTTTATATGGGTGGAAGTTAATAAGCTTGAGAGAACAGCTTATTAAGAAGAGCTCGGGGTATTATAGGCCTAGCTGGTATGATGCATGTTTTCCTTCAGTGATATTTCTTGATCACTTTCTTAAACCTATTCATACGCTTTCTTCAATGTATTTTGAAAGTTAGGAAGAAAAGAGGTCATTTTGTCCAAATAAAGATCATTTGTCCAAATCAGATCCACATCTGTAGCAGTGGCCTGCACCACAGCTTAAGAGGGCCACAGTTTTAAAGGGAAGTAGGCGGGGCTTCAATGACGATAAATAATGTCACAATTTGAAATTGGGAAATTGGCTAATCTAGCATACTCTCTGTATCTCGAACTTCAGTCAAAGGGAAGTTAAATTCCCCAGCCTCTGGTAGCTTCCCTTTTCCCTAGTTGCATCTCCAGCCCCTAGCTTCCCGACCCCTGGTATATAGTTTCGCCTTTGGTCTTGTCGTATGCTTATGGAAAAACAAGCTTTTATAATTGTTTTAACGGGTGTATATTAGCATACATCAGTGTAAATATAATTTTGAAATAAAAGTTGTATAAAGGAAATATAAAGTATACAATGGATATAAGACCGAATTTGAGCCTGCTTGACTTTATTTTTCCCATTTGACAGATTATCTTTATTGCGTATATGACGAAATGTAGATGGGCGAAACAAACAAAAATATTGGGGCCGAAATGGACACTGATTTTTACTGAAGCTGAAGGCTTTAGCGTAACTTTAGGGTGTGGAATTCCAGGCGACCGCCTAAGGGCCCCTTGTGTGGTCCATGGATAAAGCCCCAACATTAAACTTTGCGATTTAAGGCACTCCTACGGTACCAAACATGCCTAAAAACGCAATTTCCTTCATTTTCTGGAATTTTACTTCGATTTTAGGAAATTTTGACCAATTTTCATGCAATTTCGGTTTTAAGTTTTTGAGCCAAATTTACCAAATCTTTCCTTCATTTTCAGGAATTCGGGCTAAATTTAGCAAAATATTCGCTCATTTTCATGAATTTGTCTCAATTTTGGCCAAATTTTCAAAATATCCAATAAATTACCACATTTTTTTCAATTTTATGTTAATATTTTAACAATTTCTCCTTCCAACGGGGAAGAAAGCATGCAATCGGGAAGGTAAAATTCTCTCAGTGGGCAGTTTGCCCCTGCCACCCCGTTTCCTATGCCTCTGAATGTGATACGTATTGTTGTAAGTTGAAAAAAGTTACTTTGCAAATTTCCGGGGGAGCAACTACCCCTGCTGCCTCCATAAATATCATCATCATGGCGGTTCTGTGTGGGGGCGAGTGTACTTGCCCCCAAATATTTGTTAATCATTGTTATTTTGTATTTAATTACATGCGTGTAATTACAAAGATGTTAATTTTTTCCTGAATCTCGATTGGTCCTTCTAACTAAAATCTCTTGCAGTCGCATATGTTATAGGTGAAGGAAACTTTCGAGGAAAAAAAAAGGGGGTGGGGAGAGGCACGACCTCTTAATCAGTTAATGGGCACTTCCCAAGTCATATACATATACCCCGCAAGTCTGTAAATTGAATTAGTGACCCTAAAACAACACATTAAAAACGGGCATGCACTTAATTTTTAAAAAGGGCACTTTTCCAATTGTGACACATTTCACACACACACAAACATACATATATATATATATATATATATATATATATATATATATATATATATATATATATATATATATATATATATATATATATATATATATATATATATATATATATATATATATATATATACATGTATATATATATATATATATATATATATATATATATATATATATATATATATATATATATATACATATATATATGTATATGTATATACATATATATGTATATATATATATATATATATATATATATATATATATATATATATATATATATATATATATATATATATATATATATATATATATATATATATATGTATATATATATATATATATATATATATATATATATATATATATGTATATATATATATATATATATATATATATATATATATATATATATATATATATATATATATATATATATATATATATATATATATATATATATATGTATATATATATATATATATATATATATATATATATATATATATGTATATATATATATATATATATATATATATATATATATATATATATATATATATATATATATGTATATGTATATATATATGCATATGTATATATATATGTATATATATGTATATGTATATATATGTATATGTATATATATATGTATATGTATATATATATGTATATATATGTATATATATGTATATGTATATATATATGTATATATATATGTATATGTATATATATATATATATATTTACATATGTATATATATATATATATATATATATATATATATATATAAGACGTCCAGAGTTAGTAAAGAACTTATCAATGTTGACTTTGAAATTGTGAACAGAATTGGAGCTAACTTGACTACCCACTCAGGTAAACCATTCCACTCATTAACAACTCTTTGCGAAAAGCTCAAACGCTCGGGCGGCGAATATCTATCCGTGATAACTTTTTCGTCAACTTCAAACTGTTACCACGTGGTCACATGAGGATTAGCTGAAACATGCAAAAAATAACAGAAAGTCAAAGCATCACTACCAGATAGGAACTTAGAACCCTGAATCATATCGACACGTATTGTTCTCAACTAAAGCGTGGTAAAACCAAGAATTTGCAACCTAGATTCATAAAAGAGATTCCATACTTTGGGAATAAGTCTAGTGGCTCTCCGCTGAACCTGCTCCAAAATAAACTTATCCTTCTCATAAAAGAGACTTCGAACCTGAATAGCACATTTAAGGTGAGGCCTGACTAACAGACTAAATGTTTATATAAATTAAGAACAACTTATTAACCAAGAAAACAAAATGTTCTTCTAATCAAACCAAGCATCCTATTTGTCATTGCAGCTGCTACAATACTCTGTTTAGAAGGCTTTATATTGCTAGTAATGACAATACCTAGCTCCCTTTCTTGATCAACACAACCAAGATTTCAACCATTCATGCAGTAATCAAAAGCCAAATTTTTCTGACCAAAATGAATAACTTTGCATGTATCAACAGTGAATGACATCTGTCATCTTTGGGACCAAGAAACTAACTTCCAGATCAGTTTGCAAGAATCCCTAGCATCATCAACAATCCTGTACAGCTTTGTGTCATCAGCAAATTTACAAATCCTGGAGCTAGTGGAAACATTAATGAAAGATGAAGAATTAAGATGCCACACTCTCATTTTTAATTTAACGTGCTTTGAAAACCTTTTTTTTTAGACAACATTTTAATGACCTCTGCTTGTTTTTAGTTTTTTTAGTTTTTTTTTATCGTTTTTCTGATCTTTTTATCTTAGTATATTGCATAGGGGTTTTCTATATTTTATCGGTTTAAATGGGTAATATTTTTGCTATAATATATTTTGTCTTCTTTATCAATTTGATAACTTTTATGCGTATGTAAAGCAGGCTGCTGTTTAGTGTTAAAATAAAATTGCTATATAAATATATTGCGTAATACTAGCAGCTGCAGGCAAATCACAGCTAGGCGTTCTAGCGTTATGGCAACCAGGCTATCCCATTTAGGCTAAGTCCGCTAGAAAAGCCTGTGGCGCAAACGTGCGAAGAAACAAACCATGTTGCTGGTTACACTTGCCAGTGCAGTTTGAAGTGAACAACAAGTGAAAAGTACCTTCAATAACTTTATTTGTGCTGATATTGCCGCCATTAATGGGAGCAATTATAACTTTTAACCGGAAGTTTACAGGGAACTCGCCAAACTGATGGTATGATTAAAGTTAACTTTATAGTTAAATGTAATTTGCTGAACATTTAGTTAGGCGAACTTAGTTAGGCCCCAGCCTATAGGCCTATGGGGCCTACAGATCTTCAGTACGGGTTGACTGTACATAAGCTAACAATTATAATGTTTTAAGCATGGCCTCTTTTATGATGACAGACACGGGCGGGATTTTCCTACTGAAAGTGTGTGTGTGTGTGTGTGTGTGTGAGGGAGGAGGGGGGGGGGTGCAAAGTCAAAAGTGGAGGGTGAAAAATGTTAAGAATGCACAAAGTTACCATACAATTGATTAAATTACACATTTTGAAAAACAAGTGTGGGAGGGGAAGTGCCCCTTCCCCCTGAAAACCCCCCTTTCTCCTGAAATCCTGCCTATGATGACAGACATTTAGGCTACTTGGGCCTATTTTCTTTTGTTTTGAATTTGCTGATGTTTCCTTTTTGTTTTCTTAATAGTGATCGCTGACGTTCATTGAATGGCTGGCCTCTTGGAGCTAATAAGTAATAGAGCTACATATAGGCTACTGCATATGGGAAGAAAAAAGAGAGAGAGAGTTGAACACACAATTACAATGACGGGGAGCCTGCGTATTCGGTTATGATAGTACAAATGCCATCATAAAACGCTTTAATACGACCGGACGAGAACACAGGCGGACGCGGACAGACATAACATCGACAACCAAGTCAATGTCCACGGCCTTTGATAACCAGTTGTGGTGCACTGGCGTGTCTACCCACCCCAGGATTGAACCGGGGCCTCGTGGTCTGTAGACAGGTATGATAAGGTATAACCGCTACACCACAGTAGGTAGATAAGAAATAAAAAAAACCTAAGCCTTTACATATAACGTTTCATTGCAAATGGTTAATTTGCAGAGAAAAATATTACTAAGATTTAACAGAGATTCAACACTAGAATTCGTAAAAAACTGTTTTTAGTGTACAATTTTAGCACCCGGTTACGTGTGTAAGATTTAGAACACTGATCATCTGTCATGTCAGTTAGTAGATGATATAAGAAAATAATTCTTTTTGTTTTTTTGTAGCTAGCATCACTAAATTTAACAACCCATTATAGTACTGTATATACACATCATAAATGTTCCGTAGTAAATACACGTACAGTATACAGTGGGTATGTGACTAATAACTAGGTTGACATTGGTTTTGCTGTACGAGGGTTGTTAGATGGTATGCAATTCCTATGTTTTTGATAATTCACACATAAAAAAAATTGATACTGGAAAATTAACTTACTTTTTGGATATACCAAATAGTCTAAATAATACACTTTTCCCCAAAAAACCTTTTTATAAATCTTTACCTATATGACATCACAACGGGATAAAATGTCTCCGATTCACTTAAAAAAACCTTTTTCTAAATCTTTACCTATATGACATCACAACGGGATAAAATGTCTCCGATTCACTTTTGGTGGCCATCTTTCTTAGTCACCGCATGTTTGTTTTCAACTAATCAAACCTCCGCAAATAAGTTTTAGGATGTTCCACTAAACTGCAGGTTGATTTTTCGCTGACAACAATTTTTTTGTTCATATAATTTTATTAAATAGTTTTAGTGAAAAACTGTGTGCGAAAACAAATAAATAAAACATCAAGAAATATTCAGATAATATTCAAACAGCAAAGTTATCAACTTCAAACGACTTATTCACGTGCTGCTAATGTCGGCGAGGGTACTCATTAAAGGGTAGCGCATGTAAAGAATAATAATATTGTCGGTTGTCACCGTAAACCTTAAAAGATAACATCTGTTTAAACACCAAGTGGGTTATGATCTTAATGCCATTCAGAGTATGATCAAAATTAGGCGTGGATTCGATATTAAAGTGATTTAATTTTGAAACAACATTGAATCTTGAGTGTTGTTCAGCGCATACATGTAATGCTGATTGGTTGATAGAATTTGGAAGTAAGACGAGCATGGGTGGAATTACAACATAAAGTCATATTACCCGTCTTAAAATGGTCACACCCACCTCACTCACTCTTACCTTCTTGGCTCCCCCCAACCCCTCTGCAACAATTGCCACTGCACCCTCACAATCCATCACGTTCTCCTTGCTTGCCCCCTGTACAACCTTCCCAGAGCTTCCCTCGCTCACCACAACTCAATTGCTGAGTTCTTCCAGAAAAATCCTCCGGATAAAATTATCTCATTCCTTCATCATGCTTCCCTCTACAACCATATTTAATTCTACTTTTCCACCCCCCTCTCTACTTTGTTTTTGTTTCACCCATGCACCTCCTCTCTCGATCACAGCTTCCTGACTTTTTGTCCTTGAATTTCTCTCATTCTTCCCCTGTTTCCTTTCCTTCCTACCTCTAGATTGATCTGACCTCTCAGGCACAATTTGACCTACGTTGTCATGGTGCCGTTAAGACCTCATCAAACAAACAAACAAACTAAAGTCACCGCTTGTTACATCAACAGTGATGATTATTTACTTTCAAGATGGACGACACTAAGTGTGATTGATTGACACAAAATATCATCAAAAACCTTTTCCTTTGCTTTTATTATCTTTTTAATGCATGTACTCAACAATATATATGATTTTAAAATGGCTGAAATAAATAAATGTAGCCTACTCATGTAAGATTAGCGTGTTTTAATGACATAACCTCTGCAGAAGAGGGTTCCATCAGCCAGTGATCAGCGGGTGGGTCATGGTTGAGTCCCTGTCCTAAAAGTTTGCAGACCGCTGGAATAGACCATTCTTCCATTCCAGAAACAAAAACACCAAGTTTAAAAAAAAGGTAATACACTAACAAAAGGATCTATGAAAGAATGATTAAAAAAGGGGTACATGTAGGTCTTGTCAACCTTTCCCTTCACATTGTTAATGGCGAATAAGGGGAACATACAACTGAAATGTTATAATCCTTAAATCTGAGCAGATCAATTTTTGAATTTTTAAAATAGCACTTAAACTGTTTGACTTATTGCTGATCAGAGATTGATCTCCGTTTTAATTTTGTGCTAAATTTGATGCATGAATGTTCAATGGGCAGACCAGCTCAAAATCTAGTTTTCTTTCCTAAATGTGTGTCACAAAAAATAATGGAAAGTCTATTTGTACTAGAATTTGATATGGGGTATGGTAATTAAAGGGTAAAAACACTTAGTTCAGAATTTACAGGACCACTTTAAAGAATTATGACATGCAGTTAAAAAGCAAAAGGATTTACATAAGAAATACTTAGGTTGCTCTGTCACATCGCCAAGGTTGGAGCCTTGTTCGCGGGAACCCCTTTTATCTCAACGAGGAAAAATCATTCATGAAAAAAGAAAAAAAATCAAATATGAAAAATTGTTTGCATGGTGAATAACATGCTCTTTGAAGGCTAAAAAGTGTTAAAGACCTTAAATTTTCTCCCACCAGGGGTTCCACCACTTGACCCGCCGGGGCCGTTAAATGGGCCTGGACCCCACGCCGTTATGGTTCATGCTAAAGTGCACGTTTGCTATGCAAACAACTAATGGGAACACCAGCCATTCTTTCTTCATGTTTGTGGGAACAAATGCAAGGTATTCCAACCCTGCACATCACAAAGTAGTATTTTTTATTTATTTTTATTTCTTGCATGTTTCAGCTAATCCTCATGTGACATGTGGTAACAGTTTGAAGTTGACCAAAGAATTCTTACGGATAGATATTCAGCATTGTAGCTTTTCGCAAAGAGTTGTTAATGAGTGGAATGGTTTGCCTTAGTGGGTAGTTAGCTCCAATTCTGTTCACAATGTTAAGGTCAACATTGATAAGTTCTTTACTAATTGTGGGCGTCTTTGACTTTGTTGTTGTGGTGGTGGTGGTGTTAGTTTGGGCTTTTTATAGGGTGACTCACCCTTCTTAGCCCGTAATCTTGTTATGTTATCAAACTTTAATTTGGTGTCGATATATGAAAGCACTATAAAATAGTCTACTTTTAAACCACTATTGGTTAAATCTTTTGCTACTCTGTTGGATTGTAAAGCAATGTACAGTAGCTAATGTTGTTCCTATACATGTGCCTTTAGAAAAAGTATCTCATATAAGTTTTTCCTAAAATCCTTTTCCAAATGTCACCCTCTATTACACTTACATTATATCACATAAGAAGGTAAGATATTCGGTTGCAAAGAACTAATTATTTCCCCTATTGAAACCTATAATGAGCATCAAATTCAGGTCAGAAAGTTATGGGAATTGCTTGGATGATTGTAACGATTGGAGCTTATCAAACTGTACGTGGGGTCCCATATGTGCCTGTACAAAGTTTTGTGTTAAAGCTCCCATTTGTGCCTGTACAAAGTTTTGTGTTAAAGCTCCCATATGTGCCTGTGCAAAGTTGTGTGTTAAAGTGCATCTCCTCCTAGGTTTTAACAGTTTTGCTCTTGAGATTCTGGCTCAAGCAAGATTTTTGTATGCTTCATAAAACTTGTATTTTAATAATAGATATTCCATGTAGTTTTTTAATTAAAGCTCCCGAAAGGTAGAATTTTTGTCTACAAAAGTTTCAGATTTCAATACGTAATGGCACTAAAAATAGCTCTTTTAGCTGTGGACAGTAATCTTATTTGCGTTTCGTATCGGTACCGTGCTGGGCTGTGATATTGGTATGAAGGTCCTCCATTCAGGTGCATGTCTATTAGTTACAAGTACGGACATGTATGTGTCATGTTGTCAATCATATCGCAGTATTTTCCAATCAGAATTCAGACATTCTACTGTGAATATGCAAATTCTCGGAATCTTATTTAGGCCATGCTGTATCATATCGTATCAGATTGGAGTAAGAGTTCCTAAAAGGTCATGACATAACCTAAAAGATAGTGAAGTTGTTGTTTGATCATTTTTGCTTGTTGTACAGTAAGTCTCAAATGTCAGTAAGTCTTACTGTGCTACATTGCATGGTGGGGGCTAGAACGTTATACTTTAAATGCATTATCTATTACGGGGATTAGAATTTTAAACATAAATGCACTATCTATGGATAAAGTCTTGTTGGGTTGGTGAATGCACGTGGCATTGTGTAAGCCGGGAGTTGTTACTAATGTGCCGAATGGGCAGCAGATTGCCAGAAATAAAAGCTTTTTTTTACAAAGTTGTTTACAGTGTTCGTGAACACGTGGAAGAATCATCGCTGGATAGTATTTAATGGGGCACCCCAGGGCTGCTAGTCAGGTTGGGACAGTTATCTGTTTAACCATTTGTTGTTTTGTTTTGTTTTGTACGTGATCCTCCCTTACGGGAACTCAGCAAGACTCCTATACAGAGCATAGACGCCAAGCTATAGCCTGCATAGCAGATGCCAGTCTTGTGCGACCGGGAGGGAAGTGGATGAACACCTGGTTTTCTCCCTACTCTTTTCGAGAAGTGTTCAGAGAACCAGGTAAGGTGTGAGTTCTACCATCGGGACCAACGGCTTACTGTCCCTTCCGACCCTTCTACAGTGTGTAAATTTAAAAAAGCATAAGAATTGTACCCAATTTATAACAACCCTTGTACGGCAATCCCAATGTCAACCCATACTAAGGGATGTGTATGATAACTAAATATTCACTCCAACATAGAAACACAATCCATCCTCAAAACGGCGGTAGGCTTTGCATGAGGGAATGACCGATACATGCGAGATGTGAGTGATTACGCACATAAACAGTATAGAATAATACGTCACCGGATAATTACATCATCACAGACGGTTAACCGACTGTAATGGTGACAGTTGTACGTTTATGAAAAGATGCTAATTGTCACAACCTTAGCTGCTAGTTTGGCCAATTACCGGCTAAATATGACAAAGTTGGCCGTTTTGAAACATGTTTGATCAGTAATCTGTTTCCAGTCCCGACCAAATAAAATGAACTTAACAATTATGAAGATTAATGCCTAAATGTTAGATATTTTGTAATGTTTACAAAATGTATTTTCTAACCATAAATTATGGTGGAATTAACTTTTGACATCGCCAATGTCAGTAATCGAGTGAAACATGATGGTACCATGTATTGAATGTCATATAGCTTTTGTTAGAAGAATAATTTTTCAGACATTGCTATGAAGTGAAGCTTATAGCACCCACCACAAAACTAAGTCATCACTGAGAACCAATCTGACAGTCATTCACAACTAACCTCGTTTGGCACATATGGCCTGACTGCTAAGGTGCCATTAAACCCAAACAAACAAACAAACCTGAATACAACTCACCAGGAAAGTTGTAACTCTTGGAATTTTAACATGATGAATATTTGTCCAAAAATGGAATAGACTTCAAATAAAACTTTTAACAAACATCATAAAAATATCAGATATGACAAAAATAAAATAGATAAAAGCAATCAATTCTTCTTGCATTATTATGGGTTGAGCTATAACATTATTGATGTCTAGTTGTAAACTACTGTTACACCTCTCTTGAAGATGGTTATTTTATTAGAGTACAGACAGACCTGGGTACCGACAGACCCGGGTACCGACAGACCCGGGTACCGACAGACCCGGGTACCGACAGACCCGGGTACCGACAGGCCCGGGTACCGACAGGCCCGGGTACCGACAGGCCCGGGTACCGACAGGCCCGGGTACAGACAGACCCGGATACAGACAGGCCCGGGTACCGACAGACCGGGTACCGACAGGCCCGGGTACAGACAGGCCCGGATACAGACAGGCCCGGGTACAGACCAGGCCCCGGGTACAGACCAGGCCCGGGTACAGACCAGGCCCGGGTACAGACCAGGCCCGGGTACAGACCAGGCCCGGGTACAGACCAAACCGGGTACAGACAGGCCCGGGTACAGACCAGTCCCGGGTACAGACCAGGCCCGGGTACAGACCAGGCCCGGTACAGACCAGGCCGGGTACAGACCAGGCCCGGGTACAGAACAGGCCCGGATACAGAACAGGCTTGGGTACAGAACAGGCCCGGGTACAGACCAGGCCCGGGTACAGACCAGGCCCGGGTACAGACCAGGCCCGGGTACAGAACAGTCCCGGGTACAGAACAGGCCCGGGTACAGAACAGGCCAGGGTACAGACCAGGCCCGGGTACAGACCAGGCCCGGGTACAGAACAGGCCCGGGTACAGACCAGGCCCGGGTACAGACCAGGCCCGGGTACAGAACAGTCCCGGGTACAGAACAGGCTTGGGTACAGACCAGGCCAGGGTACAGACCAGGCCGGGTACAGACCAGGCCGGGTACAGAACAGTCCCGGGTACAGAACAGGCTTGGGTACAGAACAGGCCAGGGTACAGACCAGGCCAGGGTACAGAACAGTCCCGGGTACAGAACAGGCTTGGGTACAGAACAGGCCAGGGTACAGACCAGTCCCGGGTACAGACCAGGCCCGGGTACAGACCAGGCCCGGGTACAGAACAGGCCCGGATACAGAACAGGCTTGGGTACAGACCAGGCCCGGGTACAGACCAGGCCCGGGTACAGACCAGGCCCGGGTACAGAACAGTCCCGGGTACAGAACAGGCTTGGGTACAGAACAGGCCAGGGTACAGACCAGGCCCGGGTACAGAACAGGTCCGGGTACAGAACAGGCCCGGGTACAGAACAGGCCCGGGTACAGACCAGGCCTGGGTACAGAACAGTGGGTTTAAACCCCCTTTTGAGCCTTTCAGTATTTGTGCAGTATTGTTGTATAATAAAATAGTATATTTTTAAGATGAAAGACTTCTCTATTTATTTTTGGGTGTCATATTGAGAACCAATCATAAGCCTGCAATCTATCACATGCCACAAACCATTATTCAGTTATAATGTCAAGTGGTGTACCATATGTTGTTACAGCTGGGGAAGATATTGACGATCATCAAAGCATGAAAAATTGCTGGATGTGAAAGGGAAGAAAGAGGCAGATAATAGTCAGTAATAAAACAAAATTGGCGGATGCTTGTCTGCTTATTCAGATGAGACTAGGGGCTTAGTATTGATATTAAGTTAATTATAGATTGACAATGAGGAAGAAATTAGACAGTATCAAAATAAGGAGAAGTTTTTGCATTGGCAATTCATCTGCGTTGATGTTCAATCGATGAAGGAAAAGGTAGTTGGGATTTTGATGTACTGTACACTAGGAGACACAAATGTGAAATTTACTGGGTTGATAAATGAAAAATGAAGAATTTCAAAAGATTCGTTTTGTGGTCAGACAGGTCTATCTTGAAGGATAGACAACAAAAATGTATCTCTGTTGGACCCAGGTCCGACATGCATATCAAATCTTGACTGACCTTTTCACACTGTAAATTTCAACATGCTGTTGATCCGTGTAAAGTGCTTGAGAGGGTTGGGGTCAGTTACAAAAATCAATTACAATTATTTTCTGTAAAAATTCAATTACAATTAACAGCTTCCTGGAAATTTTCAATTACAATTACAACTGCCCTGAAATTTCCAATTACAATTGTTTTTGCAATTACAATTACAGAGCTTAAATTTTTTTATGTCCTTTTAAATGATGTGTTGGGCTTGGGTAGATTGATCATTTCCAATGAATGGAAACATATCTCATGATCATGCATGCATAATTGTGCTGCATTTCTAATGATATAGAAGTGTAAACATACACATATATGTTTGTCATGCATGCAGATAAAAGGCTCCCTTTGCACACTCCCATGTTCTGTTCCTTTGAAAAACAGAACAAAAACCCAACCTGAGTACCTAAAGAACGAAAGTTTCATGAGAGCAATTTGAGGATGACTTATTCCATTTTGTTCTTTTATGACAGTCTGGGAAACAAGTTCATATACATTAAAATGAATAGACACAAAAAAAAAAAAAAAATTGTACGTTTTATCAAAATTGTATTCAAATGGTGTAAACTGTAAAAAAACCCAATCAAACTTACTTTTGGGACTTCAATGACTTTCATGTAAGTATTAGTATCTAAGACATGTAAGCTCCGTTGCTATAAGTAGGAAAGTCCTTTGATGTGAAGATTTTAAATGACATTTGACATTTTCAGGAAGATAAATTCTCATATACTGTACTTGTAACTTTGTTAAGAGTATTGTCATTATCTCCAATTCTTGTCTGATACATTAATTTTTTCAATTCAGCAACATTACAGTATTAAGCAAACTTTAAGCACCAGTTATTGAATAATTTTTTAGTGTTGCATGTATGCATTAAATAAATTGAAATGAACTTTTCCAGTTTTATTAATTTAATCTGCATAGGGCATAAACAGACATACCAATAGCAAAACACTTGTGAAAATTCAAGATGGATTTGACATCCTTGCAACAAGACATGATTTTAACTATTGATAATGTATTAGGCACTCTAAGCAAATGATTACTTTATCGCAACTAACGAATCCTAACTCTTACACTATTATTTATTAACACTCTCTTGACACATTTGACTCTTGACTGTCGCGGCGCTTTTAACCATCAACAAACCAAACCAAACCAATTAACTAATCACAATTAATCAGTCATAACATCTAGGCCTATCATTCCACCAATACACTTCCAAGTGGCAATCATTGTAACAAAATATAACTAAAACGATCTTTAACTTGAAACATTTTTTTGAAGTCCTCTGTAATATAAGATGGATTTACTTGACTCCCCGAATCCTTTAAGATACTCATCAGAGATGACAGTGATTTTCCTGAAAATGGAAAAATAATGTTCCTATAATTGAAGTAATTTGTCTGGAAATGAAAGAAATTGGCCAAAAAAATTCCAAAAGTGAATACATTTTTCTGAAAATATGTAAAATGAGCAAAATTGGCTAAAAATTGAAAAAAAAACTACCCAAAAATGAAAGAAAAATTCACCAAAATGCTCTGAAAATTGTCTGGAAAGGAAGTAAAATTTACTGGGGGACAGGGGGGGGGGGGGGAAGTGTGTGTGTTGGGGGTAGTGTGGAGGGAGTATCAAATGTTGAAAATTTATTGGCACTCCCCACCCCACTCTAAGAATTTCTTTAAAAAGGCAATACAGTCTGTAGCTTTGCAAACAAAAAACATATCATTGTGGATAACTGCAAGCCAAGTCATGTGACAAGGACCCATACTGATTTTCAAGTGTTTTTTGTCAGTGAGTTATTAACACTTTGATGATATTACAGACAGAGATACAATTGCGATATGGTTGAAATAACTCATTTAAGCTATTTAGCTATTCATGGCTTTTTAGACCCAATTTATAACCCACATGATCTATCAACTACAAAAGCTATTCCCCAATTGGACTACACATTGAGAGACATTCCAAATGGGATTTCAAGCTCGATTAGCATATGTGTCAAACAGTATTTTTACGCTCCAGCCAATGAAAACATAGTTTTCTTTCAATCTGAGATATTCAGTGGTATTTCCTCAGTCAATGTTATTATATATATGCTCAATTTATTCAGATTGCACGTGAAATCCGAGTATTTGAAACATTTTAAGTGAATTTTGGAATGCAGAATTGGTTAAAACTATGCAACAATGTAAACTGTTATTGCAGCAACATATCAATCTATTTAAGGCAAACATAGCAACAAAGCAAAATATCCAACAGACGCATAGGATATGATAAAGGCTGTAAAAATCCAAACCTTTTCGGGCGAGAACCTGGCCCTTAAGTTAGACATGCATAAGCTCAAATCCCTTAAAGGGATGGGATGTTGAGCTAAAAACAGAGGCACCATTTTTTTCCACAGGAAGTTGAACAATACCTACTGTATTTAAGGGATTTTCATTAACAGGAAACAGTACTTAATGACTGATTTCAAGGAGTCTTACGACTAATAAAGTCCAAAAAAAAAAAAATTATAGAAAAGAATTGTATTGATTAACTTGTAATTGCCTGCAAATTTTTTAATTACATCATTTTTTTACTTCAATTACAGCTGCCCAGAAATTGTCAATTACAATTACAGCATAATTGTAATGAATTACACAATTACCATTACAAATGATCCCAATCCTGGTGCTGGACCCATGTGGAAACTATACCCTGCTTGGGAGTAGGGTTGAGAGCCGTTAACCCATGTAAAAAATTCCGAAACTTATCAAACAAATTAGTTCTACATGTATTGCAAATCGCCCCGTGTTTATTTCACAAGGGTATACGGATTGGACCTATGTAAGTTTTGACACGGGTCAAAAATACTCTACTGCGGAGTTGGAATTAATTATAAAATTTCCCACTGTTCTGAATATAGGTAGCGAAAAACTTCCCACGAAAAATTGCGACAGAAATAATGTTAATGTAGTGATTACATCTTTATATACTGCCCTCTTTCTCAATTTAATGTACTTTTCATCGCACAATTACATGTACATTTTTAGAGCACAAATTTACCACATATGCTGTTTTTTTACTCAAGAAATCGTTTTTTTTTTAAAATATCAATTTGTTTTCTTCCCGCGAATTCCCACTTTAAGTTTCCTGCGGTTGTAGCTGCCGGAACTGTATATTGTTTTCATCTCTGAGCCTCTACTGTAGGTAGTGTCAATAGGTCTGTGGATATATTGTTCCTTTTATGATATCATGCTTTTTAAAGTTATCAAAAACAAATTAAAAGTGGCTGGTATCGAAAGTCTACATCAAAAAGTGATGTTACACAGTCATTTGTTTTTTTCACAAAAAGCATCAATGCATTTTATTAGAACATATTTTTTTCTTCTTTATTGCTGTAACTGAAAATACTGTTCTCAAAATTTCAGAGCTCTTTCTGGAGAAAGCAAAATCTCTACTTGTTCATCAACTTGTAAATGAGTCCAGTGTCGGTTCATGCGTATTCATCTTATATGAAGAAAAGCTGTTCATGCGTATTCATCTTATATGAAGAAAGAAAAAAAATGTGAAGAAAATCTTATTCTCTTAGGGAGTTCAATTTTCAAGTTCTGTCTCCTATGTGTAGAAACGACTGAAATCAGACTAGTTGTGACCTCATATTTTGCAAAAGCATTTGTATTTGATGGAATGATTTTCAGAGATTTTGTGAAAGAACGGTGATGCTTGTAGCTTCTATAGATATATAATAACAATAATAATAAGATACAGTTCTTATAAAGCGTAACACACACTAAAGTCTCATTGCGCTGAAAAAACAAATAAAATGATAGAGGGGGGAAAATAAGGAAACAACTTATAGAAGTGAGAAAAGATGTGTTTTTAACAATGATTTAAAGTTAGTTACACTTCAAGTCTCTTTGATATGTGTTGGTAGATTGTTCCAGAAAAAAGCAGCTGAAGATTGAAACGAACGATGACCATATGACTTTGTAGAAACAGAAGGAGGTACGAGCGATAACTTAGAACTAGAGCGTAGACGGCGAGTCGTAGTGTACATGTGGATAAGATCCTGTAAGTGGGTGGGAGCAAGGTTGTAGACACATTTGAATGTTAACAGAAGAACTTTGAAGTTGATGCGTGATTTAACAGGGAGCCAGTGTAAGTTGTGAAGGATTGGAGTTGCATGAGTGAATGATTTACAAAGGTGACCAGTCTTGCAGCAGAGTTCTGTATGCGTTGCAGTTTAGTGAGTTGAGAATCAGGGAGACCATATAACAAGCTATTACAGCTATGAAATATATAGCTATGCTATATATGCTATAAACAGTATGCTGTGAAATGCTTAACATTTCTCAACCAGTCAATCAATTATTTCAAAGTGTCTTCACATCTACGATATTCAATGGAATGGAATAATAGCCCTAGTTGTGTACTTCCATACCATCTTATCTCATTTATTTACTCACCAAACATTGCATACCCCGCACTAATACCTCTGCAGCTTTTAAAGTCAAAAGGCTATCAAATATTTGAATACTAATACAAATATAACTTTCTGATCAATATGTTTGAATAGTGCACATCAAAATCTTTCCTATCATTATTACTATGATAAATTAGAGTATACTATCTTATCTACCGATCCACAATATAACGGAAATTGATATAGGTTAATCAAGCATAATTGGCACACTCAATTGAAGAAGTGTATTCAGTCGAATTTCCTGCTGTTCTGAGAACAGTGCTTTGTATGCAGGAACAGTGAAGTTTGAAACATCACTGACACTGGAAGAGTGTTCTTTTCACAAGCATGTGACATCAATGATCAATAATTTGATTTCTGCATAAAAAAAGCATGTTGTCAAACAAGATCATCATAAAAATGATATCTTCCCTCCCTAAGAAACAGCTTTTCCAACCATGCCTGCAATTGTCAGCACAATTTATCATGAATACACATATGTAAGATGCAAGCTAACTTTGCATGTGTATGCAACTGGATGCTACATCGTGTAAATGCCGATATCCGACAAACATATTTGCACATATTAACCAATCTACAAATTATTTGTCAATCAAGCCCATTTCAAAGAAAGGAATTTGTCTTGTTATCGGCAAAACAGTTAGAACAGTGAAATCTGATCCGGAACAGTGAAATCTGATCCGGAACAGTGAAATCTGATCCGGAACAGTGAAATCTGATCCGGAACAGTGAAATCTGATCGAACAGTGAAATCTGATCCGAACAGTGAAATCTGATCGAACAGTGAAATCTGATCCGAACAGTGAAATCTGATCGGAACAGTGAAATCTGATCCGAACAGTGAAATCTGATCGGAACAGTGAAATCTGATCCGAACAGTGAAATCTGATCCGAACAGTGAAATCTGATCCGGAACAGTGAAATCTGATCCGGAACAGTGAAATCTGATCCGGAACAGTGAAATCTGATCCGGAACAGTGAAATCTGATCCGGAACAGTGAAATCTGATCCGGAACAGTGAAATCTGATCCGGAACAGTGAAATCTGATCCGGAACAGTGAAATCTGATCCGAACAGTGAAATCTGATCCGAACAGTGAAATCTGATCCGAACAGTGAAATCTGATCCGGAACAGTGAAATCTGATCCGAACAGTGAAATCTGATCCGGAACAGTGAAATCTGATCCGGAACAGTGAAATCTGATCCGGAACAGTGAAATCTGATCCGGAACAGTGAAATCTGATCCGGAACAGTGAAATCTGATCCGGAACAGTGAAATCTGATCCGGAACAGTGAAATCTGATCCGGAACAGTATTATTTGAGAAAGTACTGTTCTGTGAAACAGTGGCAAAAATGTTCAATTTCGACCTCTGGTGTCACAACTGGTCAATTTGTGCACTTCCATTTTTACACAGTTAGTTTTAAAGGTGCGATATCGTCATAAGGACATTCAGTTCTGATTGGTTGAAATTTCAGCCAATTACTATGCGTGCCTCTTTTGATCATATTTACACTGTTGCACAGCAACCTTCACATTACAGCGTTGGTATGGCCGAGTGGATAAGGTGATGGGTTTGGGCGATTTGCTTTTGTGCCAAATGTAACGAGTTCTAATCTGTCAAGGCAACATTTTTTCATTGTCTTTCCCCTCATTTAAATTGAAACATAGAGCTATTAAGTGAAATAATTTCAGCTTAGCACCATGATTAAGCTAACAAAGAATTTGTACAGCTCTGCCATGTTATGTTATTACTTTTACCTACTGTATGTGAATGTACCTAATCTGCATAAGCACAGTATACGAATCTCTGAATGTTTGTAATGTGCTGATGATGTGTGTAAGTGCGTGTCATGTACTTACTGATGTCATTACGATCTGTTTGGAGATGACACTGCCTCTATAAAGGATTACTTCAGTGGTCAAGCATGTTTATCTTATATGAAAGAGGACTTCATCAGAAACAAAATGGTGAAAAAAGCATTTAAAAATATTATTCCATTTAAGGAGATTTGTAAAGGATTAGTTCAGTGGTCAAGCATGTTTTTCTTATATAAAAGAGGACTTTAACAGAAACAAAATGGTTAGGAAAAGCATTCAAAAATATTATTCCGTTTAAGGAGATATTCAAAGGATTAGTTCAGTGGTCAAGCATGTTTATCTTATATGAAAGAGGGCTTCAACAGAAACAAAATGGTTAAAAAGCATTCAAAATTATTATTCCGTTTAAGGAGATATTCAAGGATTAGTTCAGTGGTCAAGCATGTTTATTTTATATGAAAGAGAACTTCAACAGAAACAAAATGGTTAAGAAAGCATTCAAAAATATTATTCCGTTTAAGGAGATACTTAAGGATTAGTTCAGTGGTCAAGCATGTTTATCTTATATGAAAGAGGACTTCATCAGAAACAAAATGGTGAAAAAAGCATTCAAAAATATTATTCCATTTAAGGAGATTTTTAAAGGATTAGTTCAGTGGTCAAGCATGTTTTTCTTATATAAAAGAGGACTTTAACAGAAACAAAATGGTTAAGAAAAGCATTCAAAAATATTATTCCGTTTAAGGAGATATTCAAAGGATTAGTTCAGTGGTCAAGCATGTTTATCTTATATGAAAGAGGGCTTCAACAGAAACAAAATGGTTAAAAAAGCATTCAAAATTATTATTCCGTTTAAGGAGATATTCAAGGATTAGTTCAGTGGTCAAGCATGTTTATTTTATATGAAAGAGAACTTCAACAGAAACAAAATGGTTAAGAAAGCATTCAAAAATATTATTCCGTTTAAGGAGATACTTAAGGATTAGTTCAGTGGTCAAGCATGTTTATCTTATATGAAAGAGGACTTCAACAGAAACAAAATGGTTAAGAAAGCATTCAAAAATATTATTCCGTTTAAGGAGATATTCAAGGATTAGTTAAGTGGTCAAGCATGTTTATTTTATATGAAAGAGGACTTCAAGAGAAACAAAATGGTAAAGAAAGCATTCAAAAATATTATTCCATTTAAGGAGATACTTAAAGGATTAGTTCAGTGGTCAAGCATGTTTATTTTATATAAAAGAGGACTTTAACAGAAACAAAATGGTTAAGAAAAGCATTCAAAAATATTATTCTGTTTAAAGAGATATTCAAAGGATTAGTTCAGTGGTCAAGCATGTTTATCTTATATGAAAGAGGACATCAAAAGAAACAAAATGGTGAAGAAAGCATTCAAAAATCTTATTTCGTTAAGGAGATATTTAAGTTTATAGTTTGGTATTATTTGTGTAGAAACAAACTGAATTTAGACTAGTTGTGATGTCATAGTCTTAGATTCCTCATAAAGTCTATGTATTCTATCATAATTTGTCCTGCCCTTTTTGGGCTTATAAACCATGATGACACTGATGGCTCTGATGACACTGATGGCTCTGATGACACTGATGGCTCTGATGACACTGATGGCTCTGATGACACTGATGGCTCTGATGACACTGATGGCTCTGATGACACTGATGGCTCTGATGACACTGATGGCTCTGATGACACTGATGGCTCTGATGGCTCTGATGACACTGATGGCTCTGATGGCTCTGATGACACTTATGGCTCTGATGACACTGATGGCTCTGATGGCTCTGATGACACTGATGGCTCTGATGACACTGATGGCTTTGATGACACTGATGGCTCTGATGACACTGATGGCTCTGATGACACTGATGGCTCTGATGACACTGATGGCTCTGATGACACTGATGGCTCTGATGGCTCTGATGGCTCTGATGACACTGATGGCTCTGATGACACTGATGGCTTTGATGACACTGATGGCTCTGATGGCTCTGATGACACTGATGGCTCTGATGACACTGATGGCTCTGATGACTCTGATGGCTCTGATGACACTGATGGCTCTGATGACACTGATGGCTCTGATGACACTGATTACAGGTCACGTTAAACTACAGGACAAAGGCAAAATAATGGTGATTAAATTTATAAAAAGTAAATCTTAAAAGTTTAATGAACTTGTATAGCAACAATAGCTAGTAAACCTTAAAAGAAATATTCCCATCTTTTTTTGTTGTAACTACATAATAGAGAGAACATTTTTAGAAACAATTTAGTACACAAATCATTCATGTTGATATGTTATTCCTACCAGGAGATATTCAAATTTTAAGGTTCACAAAAAATTTCAATAAACGAATAGGAAAAGGCTCAGTATGACATTACAGCAACACATTCTCCCACAAAGTTTTATGTATTACATTACAATCTATTATCTTTTTTTATTAGTAAAACCTGCTAGGAAAATAAATTGATGAAAGTTAGGTTTTTATATACATTGCCAAATATACCCTACTTTAATAATGTTTGGAAAATTGTTTTAATCATACAGAAACAAACAATTAACATTCAAAAAAATACATACACATTTGCAATGGATTTGTCTCTATGACATCAAAAAACACGAATTCATCATACTGTACAAAAACTTTAAAATGCAATTGGAAAATCTTTAAAACTCCATATTTCCTGAAGGAATATGATATCAACCTGATTTTTGTACCAAATTGGCTCTAAAACTATGCTCTTTTCAAATATTATTTTACCAAAAAAACATGGGAATATTACAAAAAAACATGGGAATATTACAAAAAAAAATATGGGAATATTACAAAAAAACATGGGAATATTACAAAAAAACATGGCAATATTACAAAAAAACAGACTATTACAAAAAGCATGGGAATATTACAAAAAAAGATGGGAATATTCCTTTAAAAGTTTAATGGACTGGTATGGTAACATAAGCTAAATTGTTTTAAAATCTTATTAAAACACTATGAAAGTAGCAACAAAAAAAAAAAATTAAAATCTGTTGAAAATTAACAATTTTGTTCTAGTCTCCGACAAATATATGCAGATTTTGATGCACATTTGTGAAGTATTTCAAGGTGACTAAGATCTGATGACTGAATGGAATTTATAGTAACGTGTCTTGCGAATGAAAAGCAATAAAAAGAAAGTTGAATAATAGATCTGATGACTGAATGGAATTTACAATAACGTGTCTTGCGAATGAATAGCAAAAAAACAATGTCTTTCCTTGAATAGTGTGGATACATAATAGACTTATGAAAATCTGCAAATTAATCTGTGCTGAATTTTCATTCTGATTTGGTAGATCAGAGAGGTTATAGTGAAGGTTGGAATGATGAATTGGTTAAGAGTATATTTGGTACAATAGATGTGTGTATGGCAAAAGATGGGTTGGGGTAGTAGGTGAATGGATGATGGTAGGTGAATGGGGGGATGGTAGGTGAATGGGGGATGGTAGGTGAATGGGGGATGACAGGTGGATGGGGTGGTAGGTGAATGGGGGGATGGTTGGGGGATGGTAGGTGAATGGGACATGTTGGGGAATAGAGGATGATATGGTAGATGAACGGGAATGGCAGGTGAAGGGAGATGGTAGGTGAATGGAGTTGATAGAAGTGAGGAGATGGGAGTAAGAGGAAAAAATGTTAATGTTGGGTGGAATGATAGATAGATGTAGGAATTAGGATGAAGGTGGGATGGCATGGGGGACAGGATGGGATGGGACAGGGTGAGATGGCATGTGAGACGGTGGCATGTGAGATAGGTTGGCATGTGAAACAGGGTGCCAAGGAATGTGGGACAGGATGTCATGGCATGGCGGCAGGGTGGGATGACATGTGGGACAGTGGCATGGCATGTGGGAAAGGATGGCATGTAATGGAAGTCATCTGCATTTCAGGCGGGATGGCATGTGGAACAGGGTGGGATAGCATGCGGGATAGCATGGAATGGCCTGTGGGATAGGGAGGGATGGCACTTGGTACAAGGAGAGATAGCATGTGGGACATATTGGGATGGTATATGGGACAGGATGTCAAGCATATGGTAGGATGTCATCTTGATTGCAGGTGTGATGACATGGGTCATGTGGTGGAATGGCATCTGGATTTTCATGTGCGATTTCCCGTAGGGAGAAAGTAGTATATGGCATGTGGAACATGAGAGTAAGATGGCAGGTGTGACAGTGCCTGGAAAGCATGTTATTATAGCGGCGAGGAGATTTGTATCTTTTGCGATGTCTGATCTCAAAATGAAAAAGAAGTGATCTGCTCAGATTTTAATACTATTTTTAACCAATATAGATATATTGCTACATGTCCATAGGCCTTGAAAAACAAGTTAGAATCTGGTTGTTTTTTTTAAGTCACAAAAACAAAACTTTAAAAGGTCATCAAGGTCACAATAAAAACAGATCCCTTCATGATTTTACCCGTAATAATCAACATTAAAAGATTTAACGAAAGAGAATACCGTCCGAGAAAGTAGGTCACTATTCAATCGGCCATTCATGCACTGGACACTTGATCCAAATATACAAGAGATAAATAGCCTTTTGGCGTTTACCCTGAAGTGTATCTACAGCTAAAAAAACGTGTCAGTTTTCTACATTTTGTTCTGTATGTAAGTGTTTTTCGCAAGTTTGTTTCTAGGTTGGGTTGAAATAATTATTAAGCCCAACAGCAAAAAGAGTACTTCTGAACTAGTGATAGAATATTTTACTGGAATAGCACATTTTAAATTAATTTACTGTAAATTTATGCTTTAAAAAATATTAAAAAATAAAAAAACTGGCCTGCTCAGATGTTAATACTATTTTAACCAATATTGAAATTGCTACATGTCCATAGACCTTGACAACAAGGTGCAATCTGTCGTCCATAGACCTTGACAACAAGGTGCAATCTGTCGTCCATAGACCTTGACAACAAGGTGCAATCTGTCGTCACAAAATCAAAACTTTGAATGGTGCAGTTAGAATTAATTATAAAATTCCCACGGTTCTGAATAAAGGTGTAGAAAATCTTCTCACGAAAAATAATATTAATGTAATGAATACATCTTTATAATGTTCCTCTTTCGCAATTTAATGTACTTTTCAATGCATAATTACATTTTGGTTCTGATGCAATAGCATCAGGACCCTATGCGGTCATGATGGCGTGTGAGTATGTACATGTGTGTGTGTGTTTGTGTATGTATGTAAACGCGATATCTCAAGCTCGATACATTGGATTCATGTTAGGTGGCACACAGGTAGCCCATTATCCATAAATGTGCCATATTGTTTTTGATGGTGATGTCATGCATATTAATGAGTAGGTGAGACTTAATGTAAAAATGTTCATGCAACTGCATGTCTGTTTTGTTTCCTATTTGGCATATTTATGATGTTAGCTGGTATGTACATGTTCATGATGTAAAACGTTGAAGCTCATTAATATGCATAGTGGGCGGGGCTTAATATGATTTTGCTGAAAAGAGCTTGTAAACACGGTATTTCAAGAACAGTAAACTGGCTTCATGTCATATTTGGTACACAGATAGCCCATGGTCTGTAGATGTGCCCTATTTTTTTTGTGGATGTCATGCATATTAATTAGTAGGTTGGGCTTAAAGTGAAAAACTTGAAATGTGAATTTTTTAACAACCACATGTCTGTTTTGTTTCATGTTTGGTGTAATTATGATGTTAGCTGGTGTGTACATGTTCATGATAAAAGAAACGTTGAAATTCATTAATATGAATAGTGGGCGGGGCTTAATATGATTTTGCTGAAAAGAGCTTGTAAACACAGTATTTTAAGAACAGTAAACTGGATTAATGTATTATGATACACAGACAGCCCATGGTCTGTCGATGTGCTCCATTGTTTTGGTGGTGATATCATGCATGTTAATGAGTAGGTGGGGCTTAATATAAAACTTAAAATGCTCTTATTTTGATTATCACATGTCAGTTATGTTTAATATTTGTTATACTAATGATGTTAGCTAGTGTGTATGTTTTCATGGTATAAAAACGTTGAATTTTATCAATATGCATAATGGGCGGGGCTTAATATGACTTTGTAAACAAAAAGCACAAGTAATCACGATATCTTAAAAAGTATTAACTGGATTCATGTCATGTGTGGTACACAGACAGCTCATGGTTTGCAGATGTGACTTTGATATTTGTGGTGGTGATTCATGCATATTGATAAGTGGGCGGGGCTTAACGTGAAAATTTTGAAATATTGATAAATGAGCAACTGTATGTCCGTTTTGCATCATATTGCGCATGATAATGTTGTTGGTTATTGTGTACATACTTATGTTATCAGCAGATGTCATTTGTATGCATGGTGGGTGTGGCTTAATGTGAAAGTGCTATGTAAACACCATAAAAGGTATATCAGATTTATGCTATATGTGGTACACAGATGCGTCATGCATGGTCTGTAGGTATGTTCTAATGTTGTGGTAGTGATGTCATGAATGCTAATGAGTAGACAGGGCTTACTGACAAATTATTGAAATAGGATAAATGAGCAATTGTTTTTGCATCATACTTGCTTTAATGATGTTAATTATTGTGCAAATGCCAATATTGACAACATTTTTATTGATCTGCATAGTGGGTGTGGCTTATAAATATATCATAAAACAAATATTTCATGATATGCAATGACATCACAGTTAATACAAATTTTGCAAATCAATCAGCTTATTAAAAATCATTGGAACCACAAAACCTTTTGGTTCTGGTTAGAGCACATATTTACCACATCTGTAGTTTACTCAAAGAAATCTTAAAAAAATATGATTTTTTTCCTATATATATATATATATATATATTTTTTTCTTCCCGTGAATTTTTGATTTTCCTACAGTTATAACTGCCAGAATCGTAAATTTTTTCCAGCTCCGGAAAGATGCCTCATTATAAAAGATGCCTCGTTATAAAAGATGCCTCGTTATAAAAGATGCCTCGTTATAAAAGATGCCGCGTTATAAAAGATGCCTCGTTATAAACGATGCCTCGTTATAAAAGATGCTTCGTTATAAAAGATGCCTCGTTACAAAAGATGCCTCGTTACAAAAGATGCCTCGTTACAAAAGATGCCTCGTTACAAAAGATGCCTCGTTACAAAAGATGCCTCGTTACAAAAGATGCCTCGTTATAAAAGATGCCTCGTTATAAAAGATGCCTCGTTATAAAAGATGCCTCGTTATAAAAGATGCCTCGTTATAAAAGATGCCTCGTTATAAAAGATGCCTCGTTATAAAAGATGCCTCGTTATAAAAGATGCCTCGTTATAAAAAAGATGCCTCGTTATAAAAGATGCCTATAAAAGTTATAAAAGATGCCTCGTTATAAAAGATGCCTCGTTATAAAAGATGCCTCGTTATAAAAGATGCCTCGTTATAAAAGATGCCTCGTTATAAAGATGCCTCGTTATAAAAGATGCCTCGTTATAAAAGATGCCTCGTTATAAAAGATGCCTTGTTATAAAAGATGCCTCGTTATAAAAGATGCCTCGTTCTAAAGATGCCTCATTATAAAAGATGCCTTGTTATAAAAGTCAAAATAAAACCAATCCCTTTATGTTTTACCCATATTAATCAACATCAAAAGATTTAACAAAAGAGCACTATTTGATCAGGACTTAAACGAAGGAAACTTGACTTCTCTGTTTAAAGAGGCGAAATCGTCATAGACACAATGATTAGAATTAGATTGAATTTTTTGGTTGGCTATAAAATTCCAATCAATTGCTGCATGATTCGTTGGCTCTTATTTCACGGTATATATTACATGAAACCCTCGTAATCGTTAAGATATGTTTTAGCCCATGCGGTTAGGGTGATAGTGTTCTATTATTGTAATATTATCTTATATTTCACGTTTACTTTTTCTTCTGACAAACGTTGAAAAAAACTAATTTCTCATATCATAACGTTATGCACTGTTGTGAAACTTCACACACACAATGTGCCACTGTCTGACTGCACAAACAGACAAGCATCTTGTGTGTCTACAAGTGACGTAAATGTTCTCATCACACAATTTTACTCAAGAGGAGCCTCTCTCTTTAACACTCCTGCGCTGGACGTGCAGTTGATCCAAACACTCCTGCGCTGGACGAGCAGTTGATCCAAACACTCCTGCGCTGGACGAGCAGTTGATCCAAACACTCCTGCGCTGGACGAGCAGTTGATCCAAACACTCCTGCGCTGGACGAGCAGTTGATCCAAACACTCCTGCGCTGGACGAGCAGTTGATCCAAACACTCCTGCGCTGGGCGAGCAGTTGATCCAAACACTCCTGCGCTGGACGTCCAGTTGATCCAAACACTCCTGCGCTGGACGAGCAGTTGATCCAAACACTCCTGCGCCGGACATCCAGTTGATCCAAACACTCTTGCGCTGGATGTGCAGTTGATCCAAACACTCCTGCGCTGGACGAGCAGTTGATCCAAACGCTTCTGCGCTGGACGTGCAGTTGATCCAAAAACTTCTGCGCTGGACGTGCAGTCGATCCAAACACTCCTGTGCTGGACGAGCAGTCGATCCAAACACTCCTGCGCTGGACGAGCAGTCGATCCAAACACTCCTGCGCTGGACGAGCAGTCGATCCAAACACTCCTGCGCTGGACGAGCAGTCGATCCAAACACTCCTGCGCTGGACGAGCAATTGATCCAAACACTCCTGCGCTGGACGAGCAGTTGATCCAAACACTCCTGCGCTGGACGAGCAGTTGATCCAAACACTCCTGCGCTGGACGAGCAGTTGATCCAAACACTCCTGCGCTGGACGAGCAGTTGATCCAAACACTCTTGCGCTGGACGAGCAGTTGATCCAAACACTCCTGCGCTGGACGAGCAGTTGATCCAAACACTCCTGCGCTGGACGAGCACTTGATCCAAACACTCCTGAGCTGGACGAGTAGTTGATCTAAACACTCCTCGCTGGGCGAGCAGTTGATCCAAACACTCCTGCGCTGGACGTGCAGTTGATCCAAACACTCCTGCGCTGGACGTGCCGTTGATCCAAACACTCCTGCGCTGGACGAGCAGTTGATCCAAACACTCCTGCGCTGGATGAGCAGTTGATCCAAACACTCCTGCGCTGGACGTGCAGTTGATCCAACACTCCTGCGCTGGACGTGCAGTTGATCCAAACACTCCTGCGCTGGATGTGCAGTTGATCCAAACATACAACTCACAGCCAAGATTGTTACTCATACCCTATTGGCATTTACCCAGGAGTGTATCTACATCTAAAAAAGCCAAAACGTGTCAGTTTCCTACATTTTGTTTGGAATGTTGATATAAATTACCTGTTTACTTCTACATGTAGGTCGGGTTCAGCTAGAACTAAAACGATTCATTAGGCCCAACGGCAAAAGGAGTTTTTGTTAATAAGCGACTGCACGTTTTTATTGGAACAGCACATACTGTATATGAATGTTGCTTCGTGTGGTGTATTAACTGTAACATATTCACTTTCAGTCTTCTTGAATTTTGTATCAATACCCTTAGGGAAAAACTGCATTAAAAAAATGGGAATTGTGTTCATTGAAAAATGCCAATCTAAAGTATCTCCTGCATTTCCCATCTTGACAAAGGAATAAATCCATTTAAGAAATATCAAGGAGCTTAATATACACTTTTATGACAAATTTGTATTTTTATTTCCATAATTTGTCTTCAATTTCTAAATGACTTGTTATCCCCTCGCCATCGAAGTTGGTGAAGAGTGGATATAGCATCCTTACTGTTTGTCTGTCGGTCGGTCCGGCCTGATGCATTGTTCTGCTACTGGGGAACAAAAGATTTCTGCCCAAGGAAAGGAATTCCAACTATTGTTATGAATCCGTCTGTCCGTCCACATCTATTGTACATTTGTCCACATCTGTTGTCCGTCCGTCCATATCTATTGTCTATCCGTCCACATCTATTGTCCGTCAGTCCACATTTATTGTCGGTCCGACCTCATGCATTGTTCTGTTACTGGGGAACAAAAGATTTCTGCCCAAGGAAAGGAATTCTCAACTATTTTTATGAATCCGTCTGTCCATCTACATCTATTGTCCATTCGTCCACATCTATTGACCGTCCGTTCATATCTATTGCCCGTCCGTCCACATCTATTGTCCGTTCGTCTACATCTATTGTCCGTCCGTCTACATCTATTGTCCGTCCGACCTGATGCATTGTTTGCTACTGGGGAACAAAAGATTTCTGCCTAAGGAAAGGAATTCCAACTACTTTTATGAATCTGTTCGTCCATCCACATCTATTGTCCATCCATCTACTATTGTCTGTCCGACCTCCTGCATTGTTCAGCTACTATAGGGAACAAAATATTACTGCCCAAGGAGAGGAATTCCAACTATTTTTATGAGAAGAAATTTATATAAAGGAGACTTCCTTTGAAAGATCTTAAAACAAATGCATTCCAGACTTGAATAGCAATTAAAGGATTTGTTCTGGCCTTCAAAAAAAAAAAAAAGGAAAAAAACAACAGAAGTGACGACCAGATAGAATTTAGAATGAAGTGTCTTGGGAATGAATAGCAAAAAACAAGTCTTCTCTTGAACAGAGTGGAAACATAATAGACTTATGATAATCTCCAAATTAATCTGCAATGAATTTTCATTCTGATTTGGTAGATAGATTAGCCCTATTTGGTTTATAAGGGAGAAAAAATTGAGCATGTTTTTATTGGGAGTCAGATTAAAGTTAAGGGTGGGGGGAGCTGTGGTGCAATGGAGTGAGTGGAGGTTATAGTGAAGGTTGGAAATTGATGAGTTAAAGAGTATATTTGGTAGATGAGTGGATGGCAAAAGGTAAATGGATGATGGTTGGAGGATGGTAGGTGAATGGGGGATGATGGGGGGATGGTAGTTGAATGGGGCGTGTTGGAGAATAGAGGGTAGTAGGTGAATGGAGGATGGTAGATGAACGAAGGATGGCAGGTGAAGGGGATGGTAGGTGAATGGGTCATGTTGGGTTGATAGAAGTTAGGGGATGAGAGTTAATGGAAAAAATGTTGGCTGGTAGATCAGGTAGAATGATTGGTAGATGTAGGAAGCGGGATGAAAGTGGGATGGCATGTGGGACAGAGTGGCATACGGGACGGGTTCCATGGAATGTGGGACAGAATGTCATAGCGTATAGGACAGGGTGGGATAGCATGTGGAACAGGGTGGCGTGGCATTTGAAACAATGTGGTTTCATGGCATTTTTGACAGCTAGGCTGGGATGGCATGTGGGATGGTATCTGGATTGCATGTATGATTTCCTGCAGGGAGGGATGTAGGATGGGACATGTGCAACAGAGGGTGGGATGGCAGTTGTGACAGAGGGTGGAAAGCATGTTATAAGTAGGCAGGGGATTGTATCATTTGCAATGTTTAGGTAAAGGAGACATGAGACCAAGACAAAAAGTTTATCCTTCTCTTTGCTATATGATAAACAATAAAAGTACATTGACAGTGTCCAGAAGGTGAAGCAGTGACATCATTCTCCTACATGAAGTCTTTGTACACCACTTGTTTTCATGCAAACTTCTATTAAGAGAGAGGCTCATCTCAGATCGTACATCTCGGTAAAATTAAGGGATGCAGAGGTTTTACGTCACTTTTGGTTCTGGAATGCACAAGATCCCCGAGCTGTCTGTTTGTACATGTGCATACAGAGCATTGTGTGTGTGAAATAAGCGAAAAAAGAAAAAGACAACTGTTTGTTCACAAAGAATACAAGGTCCATCGCCTGAAACGACTGGGCTATATGAAGCATTATCAATGCTTGGGGTTTTATTTAGTATATAAGGGGCCTACCGTGAAATAAGGGCTAACGAATCGTTCAGCAATTGGTTGAAATATCAACCAATCAAACAATTTGAATCGAGTTCTAAACATTGTGTCCCTATGACGATTTCACCTCTTTAACCCAAAAATGATCAATATCACCTCTTTAACCCAAAATGATCAATTTTACCTCTTTAACCCCAAAATGATCAATATCACCTCTTAAACCCCAAAATGATCAATTTCACCTCTTTAACCCCAAAATGATCAATATCACCTCTTTAGCCCAAAAAGGATCAATATCTTCTGTACGGAAAAAGATATCATTAACTTTTGGAACTCTAAGTTATGTTTCTTATTTTGCTCTCTATATCGTACAAGATAGACATGCTAGACAATTGAGCTTTAAAAAAATTCAGTTGCCCTCATTACCCAGAATACAATTCTGCATTAAGGTTCCGGTGTCAATAAGTCAAACTTGTGGACGGTAACCATATTAATGCGGAAAAATAACGTGAGTGCTTGAAAGTTCCTGGAAGTCTTGGAAGTCTTGAAAGTTCCTGGAAGTCTAAGAAGTCCCTGGAAATCTTGGAAGTCCTGGAAGTCGGTCATTTTGGGCATTTCATAGATAATACAGAATCTAAAATTTTTACTATTGCATTTCTATTTATACATAACATTTTGTTTGCCTTGCAATTAATAAAGGACTAAAGCTAACCCTTTCTCTACCACCCCTAATTTCAGTTGTCAAACCTATTTATTTACACGAAAGGAAATTAACTTGTAATCACAGTATAAAGAATGATAAACTGGATTCAAGTCATATGTGATACACAGATAGCCCATCGTCTGTGGATGTGCCTAATTGGTTTTGGTGGTGATACCATGCATATTAATGTGTAGGCGGGGCTTAACCTAAAATTCTTTAAATATGATACATGCATATCTGTTTTGCATCATACTTGCTATGATAATGTTGTTTATTATTGTGCACATGTTGTCAATAGGTATGTCTATTTTATTGATCTGCATCATGCATGGTGGTCGTGGCTTATGAAATAAATATCTTGGAACAAATATTTTATGATATGCAATGACATGACAGTTAATACCACACTTGTAAACCAATCAGCAGATGAAAAAAAGCATCGGACCCACAAAACCTTTTGGTTCTGGTTGAACAATTTGTTTTGATTTTGAGAAAATATTTGCTAATTTTCGGGGAAATTGTTGACAAGTTCGACCAAAATTTCAAATAATTATACCCAATTTTTCTTCTATTTTACCTTTCAGCCTTTATTTTCAGGAATTTTTTTTTTTAATCTAGGAAAATGTTGTTAATTTATGGCATTTTCCTTAACATTTTGGGGAACTATTTGTCAATTTTTGGAAAATTTTGTTTAATTTTTTTGGAAATTTTGTTCATTTGTTGCCAATTTTGTTCATTTGTAGCCAATTTTTTTCAATTTTGAGGAAAAGTTTTTCAATTTTCAGGAAATTTATTTACAAATTTGACCACTGCTTTCAAATGCTTTTATCAAGTGTTTCAATTTCATGTTAATAATTTCCCAAATTTAGCTCCCATTCAAAAAAACAGAAAGCAGAAATCATCTCAGCCCATATTGTTATTATTATTATTATTATTATTTTTTGGCCCAGCAAAAAAATGCCTCCTCCCCCCAACCTACAGTCTCCATAGTCCCTGATATGTACTTTTAATCATCCACCACAATACAATCCATTTAATTAAGAAGATTAAGAGAGCTTACAGCACTTCAATAATTTCTTGAGGAGATATCTGGAGCCATGGAAACATTCTTTTATTTAAAGAAGAGCCATAAGTACGTATCTTTCTATCCTAAGGCTAGGCTCCCATTTGTTTAACTTACAAATAAACTGTTATCAATTTCCTTATCCATTCCATTTGCTAAGGAAATATAGACCTCTGTCCCCTCAAACACTTAGTAATTTGTTTTATAAAGCCTGGCCCCCAAAGCCTATTTCTAATTCATTTATTGCTCTACCACTGCCCGAAGGGACACTTTACCTATTTCCGAACATGCAATGTTTCATTAAAGTGACATGACGATTGGTAGATATGCTTCACGATAAGTAAAGCGGAAAATTAGTACCATTTTATTCAGCGGAGTGGATGCGATAACATGGGAGAGGTAGCTGTCAGGAAACTGGAATGATTTCTCAAGATTATGAATATTTTATTATACGGTTGTCTAGAGCTGGTTTCTTTGATCGAGTTACAAAATTAACGTTATTACTAAATAAAGTAGTCTTTTGAAATTTGCACAAACTTGATTTGATTTATGAAATTTATGGAAAGGTTTTTAAAAAGCAGTAGGAAAAAACTCAATTAAAGCCAGGGAAGAAGTAAGCATTCCATCAAAATTGACTATTTTACAACTTTCATGATTTTTTGAAGTGTTTAAAAGAAACATTAAATCATGCATATTCTTCATTTAATTTGAAAGAAATAATAATTATGCGTCATCTCAAGAAATATCTCATCATACAAAACATTTTAACATATTTTCCCACGACATGAAATATGCCTTTTAACACACATCGTGATACCAAAAACTTATACAGAGCTAAAAAAAAATTGTGCAACTAGGCTAGTTCGTATGTTATGTTACTAACGTTACGGTAGTGAATCTAAAACGCTAGTTTAGGCCATGATTGTTTCTGAATCAACTTTGAAAACGTGCAAAACTATCGTGAAACATAAAAATAAAAATATTCACGACATGAAATATACCTCTTAACACACATCGCGATACCAAAAACTAATACAGAGCTAAGAAATTTTTGCGCAACTGGGCTAGTTCAGTAGCAGACTTCCTAACTATTCATCCATCTTTTTAGCCGAGGCTAAGGCCATTCTCCTCGCCCTCAACTTTATCGAGTACTCTCCTCTCAGCCACTTTGCTATTTTCTCTGACTCAAAAGGCTGTTCTTACTTCTTTACTCAATCTTAAATGGGATAACCTCACATGCCACCTCCTTCTTCGGAAACTCCTTTCTCCCACCCTCTGCAGGAAAAGTGTTCTTTTCTTCTGGATACCCAGCCATGTTGGCATTCCTGGCAATGACAGGGCTGATGCAGCCGCTAAGCTTGCCCTCAACCTTCTCCCCACCCCTTTTCCCAAAACCCTCTCTGACACCAAAACGCTTATCGCTTCCCTTGTTCGTGACCGCTGGCAAACCTCATGGAACTCCCAAATTGATAACAAACTCCATGTCATCCAGCCCACAATTCCAATTAAATCCACCATCAACAACCTCTCTTGTATCGACAACGCTCATATTACCCATCTTAGAATTGGTCACACCCACCTCACTCACTCCCACCTCCTTATTGGTTCCCCCCAACCCCTCTGTAACAATTGCCACTGCACCCTCACAATTTATCACGTTCTCCTTGCTTGTCCCCTGTACAACCTTCCCAGAGCTTCCCTTGCTCCCCACAACTCAATTGCTGAGTTCTTCCAAAAAAATCCTCCGGATAAAATTGTCTCTTTCCTTCATCATGCATCCCTCTACAACCATATTTAATTCTCCTCTTCCACTCCCTCTCTACTTTGTTTTTGTTTCACCCATACACCTCTTCTCTGGATCACAGCTTTCTGACTTTTGTTCTTGAATTTCTCTCATTCTCCCCCTGTTTCCTTTCCTTTCTACCTCTAGAATGATCTGACCTCTCAGGCACAATTTGACCCTCGTTGTCGTGGTGCCTTTAAGACCTCATCAAACAAACTAACGTTACGGTAGTAAATCTAAAATGCTAGTTTGGGCCATGATTGTTTCTGAATCAACTTTAAAAACGTGCAAGAATATCGTAAAACATAAAAATAGAATAAAAAACTAATTAAAAATTGTGCTCCTTCACCCCACACTGGCACGCTCCAATGTAAGTTGCCAAAAAGTACAAAAGATTAGCACAGAAAATGCCTCTCACTTCAGTGATTCATGGTCAGTCACATTGGCTGAATTACCAAACCTGTGTATGCGATGCGTCACAATTTCTTTAACGTAATAGTCACGCGATCATGTCGTCTGCTAGATGGAAATCATTGTTTCTTGTGTTCATCATTCATACACATAAACATAAGTATCGGAAGAAGTACTGGTATTAACAATTTGTGTTGTGAGTCATTTTTTTTGAAAAATATCGCGATATACCAATATATCACGATACTTTTTTTCCACGATAATCGATATGTAATACAGCCATATCGTAACAGCGGGAGCTGCCATTTTGTCCATACCCCCTCTAAAAAATGATGTCATACATACACCCAATACAGATTAGAATATAAATGTATTTCTATATAATCTATTTCAAATTTTCTAACTTTAAGAAATATTTTTTCCTTTGCATGGGTCTATGAATTTGTATTTGTATATGATATTAATGATTCAAGCCCTTAGCATGTCAAAGCATTGTGGAAAGAAAATGTCAGAGAATTGTAAAGAAATACATAATGTGTGCTACACATAACACAGATTAGGTCTTCATTGGCATGATTTCAACACAAAATAAGACAAAATGGCGGCGGCTATGTTACAACTGCAAACTTGGATAACTTGAGAATGGAATAAGATTTTTTGATGGGGTTTTTGTTAGTTGGTTTATATTCTAATTCTCTATCAGTTACCAAGCTAGAATATTAGACTGTGTCTCCTTTAACCACTATTCTCTTGATCCTTTCTTATTGCAGAGCAAAGTTAATTTGGACGCTGTTGGAAAGATACGAAAGTGACGTACAACTCAGTGTGTTCTCCTTTGTCATAAAGAGACTAAATTAAATCATGGGATGACATAAAGGTATGTTTTCTGTTTAGGAATCACATGATGTGATATTTTTGCATATATCATTATCCCTTCAGACTTTGTGTTATATCAACACATGTTAATGCGACTACGAGTGGACACACAATTACAATGACGGGGTCGTCGCCTGCGTATTCGGTTATGATGGTAACAATGCTATCACAAAACGCTTAATACGACCCGGACGAGAACACAGGTACGACGTACGGACAGACATAACATCGACAACCAAGTCAAAGTCCACGGCCTTTGAAAACCAGTTGTGGTGCACTGGCGTGTCTACCCAACCCAGGCTTGAACCCAGGGCCTCGTGGTCTGTAGACAGGTATGATAACCGCTACACCACAATAGGTAGATAAGGTTTGCTGGTGATAGTTTGTTCTCATTTCACTTATCTCCACATAATGTGACCTGTTCTCACTTGAAGTGTAAGCTCGGGATCAGACCCCTTTGCAGACAATCTGATCCTGGGCCATGAGTGAACCAGAAGTCAAAAGGTGGGTCACTGAAAAATCTTTTAAATATAACAAAGCAAGTTAACTGCTCTGCATAAAACTGATTTGCGTTCACACACTTTTTTTGAGAATCTCATCGGTGGATCTGATCGCATGCTCTGGATCATGATCAAGATAAGATCAGATCCAGTGAATGTTCTCGAAGTAAAAAAAAAATGGCGGATCTGATTGTCAGCAGTAGATGGATCAGATTACATGCCTAAACTCAAGTGAGAACAAATGCATTGTTGCAGATCTTGAATATAATCTTCAATTTAAAAAGTCAGTTATAATCAGCCAATCAGAAGACACCAGACATCTAACAATCTAAACTTACTTTCAAGTTCCTATTGAAACAAATTTGTCAAAATTCTTCGAAGCATTCTTTATCATGCTTGTAATCATTTCTGTCATTAAGAATATATTGCTCCATTAAAAAAAGTTTCGCAAATTCACCTTTGTATAATGTTTATTTCATGAGTATCATAAGCCTTTCTTTATGATATTAATTTCTACATATTCTGGTTGGGAGTTCCACTATTACACCCAGGGGAATCTAAGAAATATTCCCATCAGAGTGTTATTATTCAGTATAATACAGATGATATTTCAAATTGATTGTAATCAAGATATTGGAGCTTCAAGTACATAAAGAACTCTTTTCTTTACAGTCAGTATGCCTATTGAATGTAAAAGCCTATCCTGGTTGTAAAAATGAGGCTTTATGAACAACATTTCCCAGAATCATAAAAAAATTCCATTTGAAAATCTGCCCTAATTTATTTCAGGAATAATTTTACTTGTGTGTGTTTCCATTATGTTTCGCGTGTAAAACTGTTTTGAGTTAGAGAGGCATATTTTCTCGATCAGTGATGGGAATAATCCTTCATTTCTGTTCCAATGAATATCTGACCTGGGTAAATGATTTCAACACATGTGCTTGAATGAATGTTTGAAAGGGTGTTTTGCATCAAATAACTTTTTCATGCTTTTATTAAACTTATATGGACAGGTAACAACAACTTAAGCCTAGTTAGAAGAAAATATACTGTACAGGGGAGGATCCAGGAAAATCATAAGGATGGGTTCTGGTTATTATTAGAGTAAAGAAAAATGTTGGAACTTTTTTGGAGGAAGGAAGGGGAAGAGGGGTTGAACCCCCTCTAGATCCCCACTGCTATAAACCATGCAAATGACAAAATATTTCATCAAAATCGTTCGGAACTCTTCCAATATTTTAAATTTTAAAGCCTTATTAGGCCTAAAAAAAGGGCTGTTTGTTTGCCCTCCTCCACCACCCCAAACTCACCAAGAATTGTTTTTATTTTCAAAAAACCCTACGCTTCGTAAAAATCCCTATTGTGTGACAACCACTTTTAAATGTTGCTGTTGCTGCGGAGAAAATGAAGCCCATCACCCACAAGAGCTTCAGAATACAAAGTTGTTCTGCCTGTGTGTAATGAGTGTGCCAGGCAAGGGAAAGAAAATCACATAAAAAGCATGAGTGGCAAATAAAAAGTGAGCAAAATGGAAGAAACCAACAATCTGAAAATAAACTGTAGTGTTTTATAAATGTTCTTGATGCTTAAAGGATTAGTTCAGTGGTCAAGCATGTCCATCTTATATGAAAGAGGACTTCAACAGAAACAAAATGGTGAAGAAAGCATTCAAAAATCTTATTCGGTTAAGGAGATATTTAAGTTTAAAGTTTGGTATCATTTGTGTAGAAACGACTGAAATTAGACTAGTTGTGATGTCATAGCATCAGATTTTTCAGTCTTGATGTATTCTATCCTATTTTGATACCCTGCAGTGGGTCTGATCCTGCAGTGGGTCTGATCCCTGCAGTGGGTCTGATCCCCTGCAGTGGGTCTGATCCCCTGCAGTGGGTCTGATCCCCTGCAGTGGGTCTGATCCCCTGCAGTGGGTCTGATCCCCTGCTGTGGGTCTGATCCCCTGCTGTGGGTCTGATCCCCTGCTGTGGGTCTGATCCCAATCTTGCACACAAGTGAGAACACATGACATTGTTATTTCTTAACATTGTGGAACATAGATATCGTTGGGATGATCCAGTAATAAGCGAGAACGCAGCCTTGTGATCATTACAAGAGCCTTTGAGACATTCATTCAATTTTCTTTAAACTTGGTTAATCCCATTAAATGTCTGCTAATGTTTGATAGCAGGGACTGCTTGGTTATTTTGTTTACTTTCTTTTCATGTTTTCTCACTAATTGCAAGAGAGCAGAGTCCCAACCTGACCGTGAATTAAATCTACAATGGTTTTTATTTGAGAAACTTGAAACCAGAATAACAAACTGTTAAAGAGACATTGATGCCGTTTTCTTAGTCGTTGATGGAATTTATTGGAAAAATATAATCCCTCGGGCAACAAGAAGATTTCATCTGAAGGAGATGGTTTATCACCAGATTTATATGAAACTGAATCTTCAATAATGAGACAAATTGATGGAAAATGCTTTTAAGCAAAGAGGGAATGTTTCGGGAATCTCGGTTTAAAAAGTATGAGTTTGGTTTTAAGGATTGTTTGAAAGTTCACATAGGGCGTTGGAATCATTATTTACGAACTGGTTAGTTCAGTAAAACAAATTTCTTGAAATGTTTCAGATGTGTCGAGTGCATTGTTGTCGAGTGCATTGTTATAGACTGTTCGTTCCACTGCGTATGTTATCACTCACACACAAGTCAACTATGGATGTACTGGATATTCGGTCCAACTGGACTATCCGGCTGGACTATCCGGCTGGACTATCCGGCTGGACTATCCGGCTGGACTATCCGGCTGGACTATCCGGCTGGACTATCCGGCCGGATAGTGACAAACAATCCGGTTCTGGACGGATTTGCACAAAAATGCAGCCGGATTTGCACAAAAATGCAGCCGGATTTGCACAAAAATGCAGCCGGATTTGCACAAAAATGCAGCCGGATTATTATAAAAATCTGGCTAGAATTATCTCTTAAGGAGATGTTGGTAATAGCCTCAATTTAAGTAACATCTTTCTCAAAATTAATAGAAAACTATCAAAGTAAAGAAAGATACAGTTTAACATGATATTTTATTTAATATTCTGAAAAGTTTGAGCTACTGTTAGAATAAATCAATCAAACCAAGTACTGTATGACCAAACTGATACAAGTATTGTAATGAACTGAAGCTTTTTTAACCATAACAACAAACAGTATAAAGTGGAAACATTTCTGGCAGTTTCTATCAGTGTAATACAAACACCTATCTTGATCCAGAAAGAGGTAGGGATGTTACTGACCAAAAGGGGCATTTACAAGGCATCAAAGGCACTTTGAAGGCAGGTGTGATTTGATGGCAGGTGTGAGAGCAATTGAAATGTAAATAAGGGAGTAATCAATGCAACAAGTAGTGTGCCTGCATCTTATTATATGGTCAGGGAAACTATATCAGCATAAAAAGAAGGCAAAATAGTTATCAAAAGATTGTTTTTTTGTGAATAAAAAGGTAGGGATCTTAGTGAAAGGGGGCAAGTGGAGGTAGTAAGGGGCAAGGTGGAGGCAATGAGGGGCAGGGTGGAGGCAATGAGGGGCACGATGGAGTATTCCTCTGAAAAGTGAAACTATAGGGGACTGTGATAAATATGGGTAGTTAAATTTAACCATAGATATTTCTTAATGTTATCATTGTTCATTGCCTCTATAAGATTACCCTTTTTTATAGGTTTTTTTTCTTTTCTTCATCTTTTCATCTGTGTGCAATTGCCCCCTTTAATATATTGCTAAGCATCTGACCTAATTAATTAATGCAACATAATACATGTACAGTAGTCTCTTTTCAGATAGATAGAGCAGAAAAGTTTTCATCTAATAGGGTCAGTTACAGTACAATGAAATATCTTCTATTCATCTACAAAAAGCCATTTTTTGATCAGCGTAATACTTGAAAAACTTCAATACATTTTTCGTGACAAATCTAAATTAAACTTAGAACTATTGAATGTTTAGCACTACAACACGTTGAATAGCCTAACGTTGAAATCCATGTAATGTAGCTATTACGTTCTCTTCCATTTCTAGAATGGTATACACATTTAGAATGGTATACACATTGTTTTTTATTCTAAAGGAAAATATTTTTTACCAAATGTTCTATTATCAATTGTAGTTTCTTACAACCCACTAATTTGCTTTCTTTCTCAAAATATGAGCTTTTTTAATTGTGACTTTTGTACAAACTTGAAAGGAGGTGTACAATAATTTCAAACAAACACATTTACATGCGTAAGTTATAGTTATACACACTCCAAATCCTACTTAATCTCTAACAGGAAATCTCCACCTTCTCACAAATTTGATACTTCACCTCAAATATTCTCCCTTTTCATAATTTCGTTTTGTTAATGGTATCTTTTTTTTTTGTAAGGGAAAAATCTGGTCCAGCTGGCAAAATCCGGTTCGGCCGGATCCAAAAATTTGGATCCGGTACATCCCTACAGTCAACATCAAAACAGTCCTCTTCCACAACAACCCACCCTTCAACCCCCACATCAGCCAACCCTCAAAACTCATCCCTTACCTCCAAAACATGCACTATAGCAATAGCATCTGATCCTCACCCCCCTTGTACATTAAGCAGTATCACACAACCCCACTATCAAGTCCCACTATCACCCCCACTATCAACCCTCACTATCACCCCTCACTATCAGCCCCATTATCAACCCCACTATCAGCCCCCATTATCAACCCCACTATCAGCCCCATTATCAATCCCCACTATCAGCCCCCATTATCAACCCCACTATCAGCCCCATTATCAACCCCACTATCAGCCCCCATTACCAACCCCATTATCAACCCTACTCTCAGCCCCACTATCAGCCCCATTATCAACCCCACTATCAGCCCCATTATCAACCCCATTATCAGCCCCATTATCAGCCCCATTATCAGCCCCCATTATCAACCCCACTATCAGCCCCCACTATCAAGCCTCACTTTCAACCCACATCAACCCTCACTATCAACCCCACTATCAACCCCACTATCAGCCCTCATTATTAACCCCACTATCAGTCCCCACTATCAGCCCCATTATCAGCCCCATTATTAACCCCCATTATCAGCCCTCACTATCAGCCCCCATTATCAACCCTCACTTTCAACCTTCCACTATCAACCCTCACTATCAATCCCCACTATCAGCCACCATTATCAACCTCCACATCAACCCTCACTATCAACCCTTACTATCAACCCCAATATCAACCCTCACTATCAACCCCACTATCATCCCCATTATCAACCCCACTATCAGCCCCATTATCAACCACCATTATCAACCCCACATCAATCCCACATCAACCTTTACTATCAACCGTCACTATCAGCCCTCACTATCAGCCCCCATTATCAACCCATCACTATCAGCCCCATTATCAACCCCATTATCAAACCTACTATCAGCCCCATTATCACCCTCCCTCACTATCAGCCCCCACCCTCACTATCAGCCCCATTATCAACCCTCACTATCAGCCCCATTATCAACCCTCACTTTCAACCCCACTTTCAACCCCACATCAACCCCCCATCAACCCTCACTATCAATCCCCACTATCAGCCCCCATTATCAACCCTCACTATCAGCCCCCATTATCAACCCTCACTATCAATCCCCACTATCAGCCCCCACTATCAGCCCCCATTATCAACCCTCACTTTCAACCCCCACATCAACCCTCACTATCAATCCCCACTATCAGCCCTCATTATCAACCTCCACATCAACCTCCACATCAACCTCCACATCAACCTCCACATCAACCTCCACATCAACCCTCACAATCAGCCCCCACTATCAGTGATTGTTTACACAATCACTGACCATGCACTGACTATTTCCTTAAGACAGGATTCCTTGAAGTTTACCAAAGTTTAGTTGCTAGTTATTTCAGCTCATTCTCCTCAAAATCACTTTTTCAAGGTCATTTCATTTGTTTTTTCTTTAGCCAGAAGCATTCATTGTTTGAGTCCCTTTCAGGCAAGATTCACATTCCATTATTCTCCTTTCATGCCAGAAACCAATTGTTTTGATTTTCTTTAAAATCACTTGAATTAATTGAGTCCATACAACTTGATTATTTGAATTTTCTTTCAGAGCATTTCATAGTAAAATTGGTCTAGAAAGTGATTCATCACCACAATTAAATGTAATTCAAGTAATTTTGTAACTTAAACTGCTCAAGAGAGTTTTCTATGAAATTTCTGTCACAGTTTCCTTTAACATGTGTGTCAGCTCATACTTCCTCAATATCACTCCTCTGGCAACTTGGTAATACATACAAATATGGGAATAGAAAGAAGAAAATGCTCACAGAAACTTAATTGACTCCAGTTGCATATTTGCATCTGAAATGATTGCTCTGTATGCCTCAAGAGATCGAAGCAACTAACTGTTTCTCCCAAGGAGAGAAAAACAGGATTGATGATTTCAATTTAAATGAGGGATAAATACCCAGTAAGTAATCAAATGGTATGGTTGGAGGGTGCTTGCACAGTTATGACGTATTCAAATGTGGGTTATCAGACGGCTAGATTAGCCATTTCAATTTTGTCAAGTTTTTGCAGTTGAAGATAATATTCAAGCTACTGTAGTTGTGCATCCTTTAACCCTTACTCTACCAGAGCATTTGAGATTACAAGTCTTATTTTAGGGAACTTTTTTTAAAAGGGGACTTTTTCACAAATTCATCTTTATTTTCTACTGTAATAAGTTTATGTTATATGAAAGCTAAACTTTACGTTGCTTTGCGTAATTATCTGGTGAATTATGCAAATTTATGCAAATGAGGTCATTAATTTAGATTATTAGATGTCTTAAAACTGCTATCTTTGTGATATTCTGCTTTCTTGTGGCTAATTAGAAAAAAAATATTGATAGAATTTATGAATTGTTGAAAGAAGGACCTTTCATTTGATAGTACTCTTGATTTTTTTTGGGCTAGAAAAAAATTCATTTGTCAATTTTAATTTTGTTGACCTTTTTTGGCCTAAAAATTGACCTCTGATTTTGCCAATGATCTATCTGATAGGATTTGGCACTATACTTTCCTATAAACATGCATTGCTCCTTTCTATGATGCACAAAACTAATATAATATAAAAAGGAAATGTTTACACCAATATTTTAATAAAGATGTTATGCAAATGATATGCAAATTCGCTAGTTGTGTGTCCTTTAATAAGCGAGATTTTTTTTTTTTTTTTTTTTAAACTAACAGTGAAGAACATGTTCCTCTTGAATGTTTACATGTAAGTCTGCGCTTAACATCCCAAAAAGTAGGGACAACAGTTTCCTTTTGCTAGCTACATTCAGCTCAAATCTTCCTCGATATCACTCTTCTGGCAACTTGGTAATAATACAATTAAAGAAATAGAACAGTAAAGAAGGAATTGCTTACAGAAACTTAATTGACTCTAATTTTATATTTGCATTAAAACAATTGCTCCCATATTCCTCAAGAGATGGAGACAGCGAAATCATACTTTTTTGCCCGAAGAGATAAAAAAATAGAATTGTATATTGACTGATGGATGAATTCAAGCGGTACATCAAATGATATACAGTCATTGTCACATAAGTATGAAATATTATCTTAAATTCAGATCTTATTGAACCAGCCAATTAAAGAAATAGATGTTCAGTAAAGAAGGAAATGCTCACAGAAACTTATAGTTTCATATTTGCATCATGAAAATGATTGCTCCCATATTCTTCAAGAGATTGAGACAGTAAAATCATACCTTTTTTTCCCCGAAACAGAATTGCATATTGAATGATGGATAAATTCAATTGGTAATCAAATGATATACTGTCATTGTCACATAAGTATGAAATATTATCTTATGTTCAGATCTTACTGGACCTGATCAAATCAGAGAGAATTTAATTTTTCTGTATTTAGATAGATAGAAGGGAATATTCTCAGGTGCCTGCATACAGTAATTGTGAAATATGGGTTATCAAGGTACTGCTTCATCCGGCAATTAAGATTATTAAGGGTGTTACAAAAAAGAAGAAATGTAAACATGTTGACTATTTTAACCAAATAATGGTGTGGAATATTTGTTCATGAATGTCCAATAAGGGGAATTTTGACCGAATAATACTAAGAAATATTTGTTCATGAATATCCAATAAGGGAAATTTGGACCGAATAATGGTAAGTAATATTTGTTCATGAATGTCCAATAAGGGGAATTTTGACCGAATAATGGTGGGGAATATTTGTTCATGAATGTCCAATAAGGGGAATTTTGACGGAATAATGGTGAGGAATATTTGTTCATGAATGTCCAATAAGGGGAATTTGGACCGAATAATGGTAAGGAATATTTGTTCATGAATGTCCAATAAGGGGAATTTGGACCGAATAATGCTAAGGAATATTTGTTCATGAATATCCAATAAGGGGAATTTTGACCGAATAATGGTAAGGAATATTTGTTAATGAATATCCAATAAGGGGAATGTTGACCGAATAATGGTCGGGAATATTTGTTCATGAATGTCCAATAAGGGGAATTTTGACCGAATAAAGGTGAGGAATATTTGTTCATGAATGCCCAATAAGGGGAATTTTGACCAAATAATGGTAAGGAATATTTGTTCATGAATGTCCAATAAGGGGAATTTGGACCGATTAATGGTAAGGAATATTTGTTCATGAATGTCCAATAAGGGGAATTTTGACCGAATAAAGGTGAGGAATATTTGTTCATGAATGTCCAATAAGGGGAATGTTGACCGAATAATGCTAAGGAATATTTGTTCATGAATATCCAATAAGGGGAATTTTGACCGAATAATGGTAAGGAATATTTGTTCATGAATGTCCAATAAGGGGAATGTTGACCGAATAATGGTGGGGAATATTTGTTCATGAATGTCCAATAAGGGGAATTTTGAACGAATAAAGGTGAGGAATATTTGTTCATGAATGCCCAATAAGGGGAATTTGGACCGAATAATGGTAAGGAATATTTGTTCATGAATGTCCAGTAAGGGGAATTTGGACCGAATAATGGTAAGGAATATTTGTTAATAAATGTCCAATAAGGGGAATTTGGACCGAATAATGGTAAGGAATTTTTGTTCATGAATGTCCAATAAGGGGAATTTTGTCCGAATAATGGTAAGGAATATTTGTTCATGAATGTCCAATAAGGGGAATTTTGACCGAATAAAGGTGAGGAATATTTGTTCATGAATGTCCAATAAGGGGAATTTTGATGGAATAATGGTAAGGAATATTTGTTAATGAATGTCCAATAAGGAGAATTTTGACTGAATAATGGTAAGGAATATTTGTTCATGAATGTCCAATAAGGGGAATTTGGACCGAATAATGGTAAGGAATATTTGTTAATAAATGTCCAATAAGGGGAATTTTGTCCGAATAATGGTAAGGAATATTTGTTAATGAATGTCCAATAAGGGGAATTTGGACCGAATAATGGTAAGGAATTTTTGTTCATGAATGTCCAATAATTGGAATTTTGTCCGAATAATGGTAAGGAATATTTGTTCATGAATGTCCAATAAGGGGAATTTTGACCGAATAAAGGTGAGGAATATTTGTTCATGAATGTCCAATAAGGGGAATTTTGACGGAATAATGGTAAGGAATATTTGTTCATGAATGTCCAATAAGGAGAATTTTGACTGAATAATGGTAAGGAATATTTGTTCACGAATGTCCAATAAGGGGAATTTTGACCGAATAATGGTAAGGAATATTTGTTCACGAATGTCCAATAAGGGGAATTTTGACCGAATAATGGTAAGGAATATTTCTTTATGAATGTCCAATAAGGGGAATGTTGACTGAATAATGGTAAGGAATATTTGTTCATGAATGTCCAATAAGGGGAATTTTGACCGAATAAAGGTGAGGACTATTTGTTTATGAATGTCCAATAAGGGGATTTTTGACCGAATAATGGTAAGGAATATCTGTTCATAATTGTCCAATAAGGGGAAGTTTGACCGAATAAAGGTGAGGAATATTTTTTCATGAATGTCCAATAAGGGGAATTTTGACCGAATAATGGTAAGAAATATTTGTTCATGAATGTCCAATAAGGAGAATTTTGACCGAATAATGGTAAGGAATAAATGTTCATGAATGTCCAATAAGGGGAATTTTGACCGAATAATGGTAAGGAATATTTGTTCATGAATGTCCAATAAGGGGAATTTTGACCGAATAATGGTAAGGAATATTTGTTCATGAATGTCCAATAAGGGGAATTTTGACCGAATAATGGTTAGGAATATTTGTTAATAAATATCCAATAAGGGGAATTTTGACAGAATAATGGTGAGGAATATTTGTTCATGAATATCCAATAAGGGGAATGTTGACCGAATAATGGTAAGGATTATTTGTTCATGAATGCCCAATAAGGGGAATTTGGACCGAATAATGGTAAGGAATATTTGTTCATGAATGTCCAATAAGGGGAATTTGGACCGATTAATGGTAAGGAATATTTGTTCATGAATATCCAATAAGGGGAATTTGGACCGAATAATGCTAAGGAATATTTGTTCATGAATGTCCAATAAGGGGAATGTTGACCGAATAATGGTAAGGAATATTTGTTAATGAATGTCCAATAAGGGGAATTTTGACCAAATAATGCTAAGGAATATTTGTTCATGAATGTCCAATAAGGGGAATTTTGACTGAATAATGGTAAGGAATATTTGTTAATGAATGTCCAATAAGGGGAATTTTGACCGAATAATGGTAAGGAATATTTGTTCATGAATGTCCAATAAGGAGAATGTTGACCGAATAATGGTGGGGAATATTTGTTAATGAATATCCAATAAGGGGAATTTGGACCGATTAATGGTAAGGAATATTTGTTTATGAATGTCCAATAAGGGGAATGTTGACCGAATAATGCTAAGGAATATTTGTTCATGAATGTCCAATAAGGGGAATTTTGACCGAATAATGGTAAGGAATATTTGTTAATGAATGTCCAATAAGGGGAATTTGGACCGAATAATGGTAAGGAATATTTGTTAATAAATATCCAATAAGGGGAATTTTGACCGAATAATGGTAAGGAATATTTGTTAATGAATGTCCAATAAGGGAAATTTTGACCGTATAATTGTAAGGAATATTTGTTCATGAATATCCAATAAGGGGAATTTTGACCGAATAATGGTGAGGAAAATTTGTTGATGAATGTCCAATAAGGGGAATTTTTAACATCCTCAAAAGTGGGGATTAAAGTATTTGTTCAGGGGTCAACCAAACCCAACTTTTATGAAAGAGCATTTTTTTAAGTCATGCTGTATATTCATAGACCAATCAAATCATTATACTTTACCAAGGTATGTCTCAGAGTGCTGATTTTCATAGATGTGTTGCATTTCAAATTTTCATGACATTCAATACTTGTGAGAGATGCATAAGTATTTTCTAGAGGATATCCAATTCTGTAAGACCCATATTTTTCTTCAGTTTTGCATAAATCTGAATTTTTGGCTGCAAACTTTCACATTTAGGAAACAATATGAAAGGGATTGAGCCTCAGGGATTGGAGCAGGTTTGTTTGATATGCCAACCGAGTGGAGATGTCTGCTGTCTGATCGGTCGTGCCAGCTCTTGATCGGGTTTTGTCAGCTGTATGGACACTTTGGAATGTGTTTGCACATGTTTGAGTATTCAGTGCCTTTGCCATGGTGCTGTGCTGTTAAGAACATAAGCTATATACATGGAACAATTTTGAACCTCAGAAGTAACAGGATTGTAATGGAGTGATTGACCATACATGTTGGTGTACTAACTCTAGTTTTTTTTTTTTTTTTTTTTTTTTTGGGGAGGGGGAGGGTTGAAAATTGCTTGCAAAATATTACAACACATTTTGGTCCACAAAACCTTTTGGAATTTGGTTCACAAAATCATTTGGAATTTTGCTTACAAAACATATTGGTCCACAAAACATTTTGGTCCACAAAACATTTTGGTCCACATAATATTTTGGTCCACAAGACATGTTGGTGTACTAACTCTAGTTTTTTTTTTTTTTTGGGAGGGGAGGGTTGAAAATTGCTTGCAAAATATTACAACACATTTTGGTCCACAAAACCTTTTGGAATTTGGTAAACAAAATCATTTGGAATTTTGTTTACAAAACATATTGGTCCACAAAACATTTTGGTCCACAAAATATTTTGGTCCACAAAACATTTTGGTCCACATAATATTTTGGTCCACAAGACATTTTGGTCCACAAAACATTTTGGTCCACAAAACATTTTGATCCACAAGACATTTTGATGCACAAAACTTTTTGGTCCACAAGACATTTTGGTCCACAAGACATTTTGATCCACAAGACATTTTGGTCCACAAGACATTTTGGTCCACAAGACATTTTGGTCCACAAAACATTTTGGTCCACAAAACATTTTGGTCCACAAGACATTTTGATGCACAAAACATTTTGGTCCACAAGACATTTTGGTCCACAAGACATTTTGATCTACAAAACATTTTGGTCCACAAAACATTTTGGTCCACAAAACATTTTGGTCCACAAGACATTTTGGTCCACAAGACATTTTGGTCCACAAGACATTTTGGTCCACAAGACATTTTGGTCCACAAAACATTTTGGTCCACAAGACATTTTGGTCCACAAGACATTTTGGTCCACAAAACATTTTGGTCCACAAGACATTTTGGTCCACAAAACATTTTGGTCCACAAGACATTTTGGTCCACAAGATTTTGGTCCACAAGACATTTTGGTCCACAAGACATTTTGATCTACAAAACATTTTGGTCCACAAAACATTTTGGTCCACAAAACATTTTGGTCCACAAGACAATTTGTTCCACAAGACATTTTGATCCATAAATCATTTTGGTCCACAAAACATTTTGGTCCACAAAACATTTTGGTCCACAAAACATTTTGGTCCAGAAGACATTTTGATCCACAAAACATTTTGATCCACAAAACATTTTGGTCCACAAGACATTTTTGGTCCACGAGACATTTGATCCACAAAACATTTTGGTCCACAAAACAGTTTGATCCACAAAACATTTTGGTCCACAAAATGTTTTGGTTCATGAAACACTTTGGTCCACAAAACACTTTGGTTCACAAAACACTTTGGTCCACAAAACATTTTGGTTCACAAAACATTTGGGTCCACAAAACACCTTGGTCCACAAAACACCTTGGTCCACAAAATACCTTGGTCCACAAAATACCTTGGTCCACAAAACATTTTGGAATTTGGTCCACAAAACATTTTGGTTCACAAAACATTCTGATCCATAAAACACTTTGGTCCACAAAATACTTTGGTTCACATAACATTTGGTTCCATTCATGGCAGAAACCAATTGTTTCATTTTCATTGATTCCAGAGAACACTAAATGTTAATCTCTTTGAGTGCAGAAAATTGATTGTTTGGATCTTCTTTCAGAGCACAAAGTCATTGTTCAGTATATTCCATTGGAAAGTTTCAGCTTAAGTCTTGACAACTTAGTCTTGACAGATCTCATCTTAAAACATCCCAATTTCTGCTCTTCCTCTGTTCCAATCAATCCCTAATTTTAATAAGTTTTTCATGAAACAGTAAGAAAACAACACACCAAATTCTATAGAAAAATCAATCATCAGTTCTGGAGATATCTTGATGACAGACAAACTCACCTTAAAATGTCCCCACCCCTCCATTTTCACCCTTCCCCTGTTCCAAAATGTCTCAAATTTTAGTCACTTCTTCCTTAAGCAGTAACAAAACCATACATTAAATTTAATACAATTACAATTATCAGTACTGGAGATATCTTGATGACAGACAAACAAACAGAAGCAAAAACATGTCCCCACCCCCCAATTGCATCCTTCCTGTGTTCCAATATGTCTCAAATTTTAATCAATTTTTAACCCTTACTCTACCAGCACTTTTTGAAAATGCGCTTGGGAGGCGGGGTCAAAGATGGGAAACCCAAAACGGCAATAATATCGCCGCGTGGTAGAGTAAGGGTTAAGCACAGTCTTCCGAGCAGAAAAGTTGGGCTCGTTCCCTTCGGTGGGTCACCCACCTGGACTATGCTGCATTTATTTTCAAATTGGCACACTTGTCGCGGGTTGATTAAACCTTACTCTACCAGCACTTTTTCAAAAATGTACCTTGGAGGCGGAGTCAAAGTCGGGGCACCCAAAATGGCGATAATATTGCTGCGTGGTAGAGTAAGGGTTAAGCACAGGCTAATTATTGAAGGGTCCTCTGTCTTCCGATCAGCAAAGTCGGGCTCATTCCCCTTAAGTGACCTGGGTGGTGGGTGGCCCACCGGGACCATGCTGCATATAATTTTGAGTTGGCCCACTTGTCGCGGGTTGATTAACCCTTACTCTACCAGCACTTTTTGAAAATGTGCATGGGAGGCGGAGTCAAAGACGGGACACCCAAAACAGCGATAATATTGCTGCATGGTAGAGTAAGGGTTAAGCAGTAACAAAACCACACACCAAATTTAATCCAAAACCAATTATCAGTTCTTGAGATATCTTGATGACAGACAGACAAACAAACATAGGTGAAAACATTACCTCCATCCAACTTTGTTGATGGAGGTATTTACAAACTTGTAAGATTGAACATCAGAGAACCATGTCTCTATGGAACAAGGTTTCACAACTGCATTGTGAGGCAGACGCCAACTGAAATCAAATCACCAAAATATTTAGTTGTAATGGTATACCTGAAGGAAAATTTGGTAAATTGAGGAAATGTTTCCTGAAAATTGAAGGAAATTTCCCTCAAAAAAGAGAATTTCCCAATTTTGAAAAAAATTCTCTATAAATTTTCTAATTTTGAAGAAAATTTCTGTAAATTGAAGAAAATTTCCTAAAAATTGAAGGAGCTTTCCTGCTGCATCAGTAATTTTTGGTGGAAACTTTATTTTAACAGTGCAATATCCTGCTTGTAAATGGGAAATATTGGGGGTTCTTGTTCCTTGAGAAGTCACACCCTCCCTGGTAAAGGCTGGTCTTGCTAATTCCTAGTCACACCCTCCCTGGTAAAGGCTGGTCTTGCTGATTCCTAGTCACACCCTCCCTGGTAAAGGCTGGTCTTGCTAATTCCTAGTCACACCCTCCCTGGTAAAGGCTGGTCTTGCTAATTCCTAGTCACACCCTCTCTGGTAAAGGCTGGTCTTGCTATTTCTTAGTCACACCCTCCCTGGTAAAGGCTGGTCTTGCTATTTCCTAGTCACACCCTCCCTGGTAAAGGCTGGTCTTGCTAATTCCTAGTTACACCCTCCCTGGTAAAGGCTGGTCTTGCTATTTCCTAGTCACACCCTCCCTGGTAAAGGCTGGTCTTGCTAATTCCTAGTCACACCCTCCCTGATAAAGGCTGGTCTAGCTAATTCCTATATTGCATAAATATACTCAGATTATTATCACTTATTAAAGTCATTTTCTGTTTGTAGTCAAGTACTGCCAACTTGCAACATCTCATGCAAAGGCAATCACATATTCCATCGTGAATTACAAACTTGGAAGAAACGAGCACATTTCAGGGAACCATGTCTCTTTGCAACCAGATTTCACATCGGCATTACATGCCAACTGAAATCAAATCACCAGAATATTTAGATGTAATGGTATATCTGAAGAAAATGTTTGTAAAATTTGTGAAACATTTCCCTGATAATGAAGAAAAAAAATCCTAAAAATTGAAGGAAATTTTTCCCCAAAAGAAATTATCTCAAATTTGAAGAAATGTCTCTCTAAAAATAAAATGATCGAGTTTCCTGTTTTTCTGCTTCAGTATCAATGTTTGGTGGTAACTATTTCATTTTAACAGTGTAATAATCTGCCTGTAACTGGGAAATATTGGGAGTTCTTTCCATCTTTGAGAAGTGACCATTTCCACACCCCTGGTATCCTATATTACACAAATATTTTAAGATTTTTTAAGTTATTATCAATTAATGTTGTTTTTTGTTTGCATTTAATTACTGCCAATACAATCACGCATGTCTGTCGTGAATTACGAACTTGTAAGTACGAACATATTTCAGAGAACCATGTCTCTATGGAATGAGATTTACAACTGTTGTAATACAGACGCCAACTGAAATAATTATCAGCAAAATATTCAATTGTAATAGTATATGTCCTCCTAAAATTAGATTATTCTTATAAAACTTCCTGTGAATGAGAAAGATTTTCGTGTGAAAAAGTTTGAATATCAAGTAATTTTCTCCCTAATGAAAGATGGTTTATGTCATTAATTTTGGAAGGAGTCGATCATATTTCTGATAGTCTGAAGATTAAATAAAAGCCAAGATCTTTGCAGAAATTCAAGAAGAGTTATGTTTTTTTTTTTTTTTGGGGCGGGGAGATATTCTCAAACTCATGAAATCTTATGAACTTTCTACTGATGATATAAGAGTATATGAAAAAATACCCCCATAAAAACAGTCCAGTCCACACTCCCGATCGGGAGATCTCCTGATTGGGAGATTGAGAGATCTACAGATTGAGAGATCTCCCGATTGAAAGATCTCCTGATTGAGAGATCTCCTGATTGAGAGATCTCCCGATTGGGAGATCGAGACATGCACAGTGACTATAATTTGAATTGCTTATAAGTTCTGCCGTTAATTTTTTTATTGCTTGTCAAATTCTGTTATTTTAAAGTTGTATACTTTGGAAATGATATTGAAATTAATATTCCTGTGTAATTTGAGCTTTTGCTGGCGATTAAAATGTTAAAATCTGCTCTTTAAAAAATATTGAAATTAATTTTCAAAGATTACTGTACGTTAAAATTCGCTGGTGATAGTCAAATTTGCGCTGGTGAAAATGGAGAAAATAATTCCATTGTTCTGTTACAACCAATCAAATTTGAATATTTCACATGTATTTTTACTACCTTTGGCGTAAACTTAATTACTGTTCTGGATTTCTTCAGAGAAATTTGAATTTGGAAAGATACATTGTGGGTTATAATGACAAGAAATCTCCCGATTGGGAGATCTGATCGGGAGTGCGGACTGTTATTGCATTAATTCAGTGGTCAAGCTAAGTTTATCGTATATGGTAGAGGACTTTAATGGAAACAAAATGGTGAAGAAACTACTTCAATATCTAATTACGTTAAGGAGATTATACAAGTTTAAAGAAAAATTCCAATGGATTTTTTTAATTTTATATATGATAGAGAAAATTTAGGCTAGGGGCCTAGCAGGATATTGCAGGCCCCTAGCAAGATATTGCAGGCCCCTAGCAAGATATTGCAGGCCCTTACGGGATATTGCAGGACCCCAGCAGGATAGACTATTGCAGGCCCCTAGCAGGATATTGCAGGCCCCTAGCAGGATATTGCAGGCCCCTAACAGGATATTGCAGGCCCCTAACAGGATATTGCAGGCCCCTAACATGATATTACAGGCCCCTAACAGGATATTACAATCCCCTTACAGGATATTGCAGGCCCCTAACAGGATATTGCAGGCCCCTAACAGGATATTACAGGCCCCTAACAGGATATAAGTCCCCCAACAGGATATTACAGTCCCCCAACAGGATACTACAGTCCCCTAACAGGATATTGCAGGCCCCTAACAGGATATTGCAGGCCCCTAACAGGATATTGCAGGCCCCTAACAGGATATTACAGGCCCCCAACAGGATATTGCAGGCCCCTAACAGGATATTGCAGGCCCCCAACAGGATATTGCAGGCCCCCAACAGGATATTACAATCCCCCAACAGGATATTACAGTCCCCTAACAGGATATTGCAGGCCCCTAACAGGATATAAGTCCCCCAACAGGATATTACAGTCCCCCAACAGGATACTACAGTCCCCTAACAGGATATTGCAGGCCCCCAACAGGATATTACAGGCCCCCAACAGGATATTGCAGGCCCCTAACAGGATATTACAGTCCCCTAACAGGATATTGCAGGCCCTCAACAGGATATTGCAGGGCCCTAACAGGATATTGCAGACCCTTAACAGGATATTGCAGGCCCCTAAAAGGATATTGCATAACTAACTTGATGGCAAGTCACTGAACTGTGTTCGCACATGGGGTTTGTGATTTCATTGGTGGATCTGATTGCCTGCTCCGGATGATGATCCTACCCTCGTGAAGGATCAAGATCAAGTGACTGTGATCACATCCAGTGAGCATTCTCATGATTAGAAATCAGCAGATCTGATCCCCTGCAGTGGATCACAAGCTCAAGTGAGAATACCTCCAGGAGTGTAAATAATTGGTGGTGTCAAATTTTGAGATTCGTAAAATTTGAGATTACAGTAGTCGGTAAATCTGGTATCAGGTTGGTAAAATACCGATTTTGATCATTAACTTTTTTACAGAGATGCAGTTTTTTTCTTCAAATATTATGCTAATTTGAGGCCATCAGTATATCTAATACTTTACAGTTTACCCCCCTAAAGGTACGTTCAAGATTCGGTGTCGTTGTGATGTCGAATCATCAGGTCAAAAATTTGAAGTTTGGGTGTAAAATATTTTTGGATGTAAAATATTTTTGGGTGGAGTGAATCTTGAACTAAATTTTTTCAAGTGAGGTGAATCTTTGCCTAAAAACTATTGCAGATGGGAGAACAATTTTCAAAATTCTTCAATCGAAACGACAGAAATGCGTTAAATTCAAATGATTAACGTCAAATCAGTGTCGAACTGAAAACTAACAATTGCTTAATTTATTCTATTTCCAACAGATTTCATTCTATCATACAAGAAGATAACGGGGAATAACAAAATGGTATATTATGATACTATATTGACTGATTAAAACAGTAAAAAGTAACCCCATATCATTTTTTCTTTATCTTTACCTAAAAAAATTGACCGAGGTGAATCTTGACCCAATTTTTTTTGCCATGGTGAATTTTGACCCGAATTTTTTTTTTGCCATGGTGAATCTTTGCCTAAATTTTTTTGTGGGTAATTGAATCTTGACCTAATTTTTTTCTCTGAAAAAGGTGATAAAAGTAAACACTTGAGGGAGGAGGGGGGGGGGGGCAGTATGTGCCGTTTAACTGCTGCATTAATGTTACTTGTCCTTCAGTAGTGTATGGAATGTATTTCAGGAGAGAAAAAAAAAATCAAACAAATTGGTTTAGTTTGGGTTTTTTTCACTTCTGTCTAGATATATTAGCTTGTTGCAGTCTGATGATGTTTGTTTTGGTAATCAGCAGGAAATATTTGTATTGCACCATGTGTTTAACAGACAGACAGACATTCTACTGACCCAGAAATTTGATAGATAACTCATTGCTTACATTTTGAATTGTGCACTGATTAAAAGGATACATTTTCTCCCTCTTTCCGCATACCAACGAATGTCTTATTTAGGTGAAACGAAAATTGGCGCGAAATATGAATTAGTATTTCCGCATACTGACGAATGTCTTTGAAGCTTCATGAAATAAGATTTTGCTTAAAATATCTTTATTTTGAAGGAGCACTAGACCAAAAAGTGAAGGCGTATTTTTGGGGGTTCCCCAAAAATCAAATGCCCATCTAGCACGCAACAGTATAGCAATTTTCTGGTTAATATAAATAATAATGTAACCTTTGCCCTCACGTTGTTTGTGGGCTATGAACATGGAGTTTATCAATCTTTTGTGGATATTAAATCTGTGAAATTCGCAAAAACGAGCGCCTCACTTTTTGGTTAAGTGCTCCTTTAAGTAAAATTTTCAAACGATTAGCATTTTCTCTTCTCAATGATATATAAAGCTGCATAATACGTTTATCAACTTTTATTTCATCAAGCTTCAAAAATGTCCAAACATTCATCAGTATGCAGAATTAATCATTTCAATTTTGACATTTGTCACTACGCGAAAAAAAGGACGATTTAGTCAGTATATTGCATTTTAAAGGTCCAATAGCACACAAGTTTCCTTTTCAATCATATTACGGTCTACCAAAGAGAGCAGTAAATTCAGAAATTTTGAATTTTGAAAATAGCATGTGTAGTTTTCAAGTTATTAGTAATCAAAGTTTGAAAGTTTTTAATATATTGAAAAACTGTGATGTACAGTATGAACAGGAAAACACCTCAAAATGCTAATGTTTTTCTTCATATTTTTCCCCTTAATTTCAGACCTTTTAAATGTTTGAAATGCTTTTTGCAGCTTGGGGTTGGTTGGTGGTGGTATGGCAAAGATTAAATCCTGTTCATCAGAATTATCTTTGCTTTTTTAAAGAGAAATGGCAGCGGGTTAAAAACATTGGAATTACATCAGAAAATATAATCTATGTCCTGTTCATATATCATAAGAGTAACACAATTTGCACATTTGCACAAAAATCTTCAAAAAGTTCCAATTTCTAACCGATTTTGATGAAAGTTTTTTCTTTCTTCATGTTTTTTAGTGGATTTTGAACCAAGCTTAGCTAACTTGGCCTCTACTGTCCATATAACTTTATAAGTATGTTGACACTTGAAGATTAAAAAAAATCTCATAGCTTAGCTTTTATTGCGAACAAAACAATCTAAATATCGTCTTTTGTGTAAACTTTGTAAAGAATTATTCATCTTTTTTTTTCACCTAAATTTTTCTCCCACATTCAGCTTTTCCCCTTTATTTTCCTTTTAAACCTTCCACCTGCTCACTATCCTTACTCTTACACCATAATTTATTAACACCGTCTTGGCACATTTGACTCTGACTGTGCCGTTAAAGATCAACAAACCAAACCAAACCATGTATATTTTCATTCTTTTTCAATTAAAAATTTGCCATGATGCTTGTAAAGCATTATCAGTGCAGCTGGTTTTGTGTTATTTCGAGCACAACCTCACTTTGTTGCTTTAAATAACAAAATTGTAGATAAATTGGTTCAATGCACCTGAACAAAGCTTTCTAGTGTGATTCCTAGATTAATGGAATATTCCCATGTTTTTTCGTAACCTTTCATAAGAAAGAGAAAAATTTAAGAAACAATTTAGTACAAAAATCATGTTAATACATGTATGTTATTCCTACCAGGAGATATTCAAATTTTACAGGGTTCGTATGGGTCCTGGAATTCCTGGAAAGTCAGGGAAGGCTATAAAGTACTAATTTCCAGGCCTGGAAAGTCAGGGAAAATGTACCATTTTTTCCAAAAGTCCTGGAAAAGTAAGAGATTTTTAAGAAAGCACATAGTTTGTCCCGGTTTTCTCAATTTTTTTAAAATGAATAAAAAAGCGAGAAGGCATCATATGTTGTATTTAACATAAAATAACATAACATAACATAACATAACATAACAAGATTACGGGCTAAGAAAGGTTAGTCACTCCATAACAAGCCAAATTTAACCACCCAACACCAAAGTTAGTAAAGAACTTGTAAAGAAATTGTGAACAGAATTGGAGCTAACTACCCACTCAGGCAAACCATCCCACTCATTAACAACTCTTTGCGAAAAGCTCAAATGCTGAATATCTATCTGCGATAACTCTTTGATCAACTTCAAACTGTTACAACGTGTCACATGAGGATTAGCTGAAACATGCAAGAAATAATAGGAAGTCAAAGCATCACTAAAGATTCATAAGAGAAATTCCTTACTTCGGGAATAAGTCTAGTGGCTCTTTGCTAAACCTGTTCTAAAATGAACTGGCCCACTTTTCCTCCTTGGGCCACCCCCCTCCCTTCTGTCCACCTAGACCTCTCCACTTATAACAAAACTCAAACTCACCCTAACCTCTCCATCAATCTCCACAACCAAATCAAAGACCAACTCTCAAATTACACCTCCATCTATACTGATGGCTCCAAGGAAGGCAACAAGACAGCTGCTGCTGCCATCATCCAAGACATCACCCTCAGTAGCAGACTTCCTGACTACTCATTCATCTTTTCAGCCGAGGCTAAGGCCATTCTCCTCGCCCTCAACTTTATTGAGTACTCTCCTCTTAGTCACTTTGCCATTTTCTCTGACTCAAAGGCTGTTCTTACTTCATTACTCAATCTTAAATGGGATAACCTCACCTGCCACCTCCTTCTCCGGAAACTCTTTTCTCCCACCCTCTGCAGGAAAAGTGTTCTTTTCTTCTGGATACCCAGCCATGTTGGCATCCCTGGCAATGACAGGGCTGATACAGCCGCTAAGCTTGCCCTTAACCTCCTCCCTTCCCCTTTTCCCAAAATCCTCTCTGACATCAAACCGCTTATCGCTTCTCTTGTTCGTGACCCCTGGCAAACCTTATGGAACTTCCAAATTGATAACAAACTCCATGTCATCCAGCCCACAATCCCGATCAAATCCACCATCAACAACCTTTCGTACGACAACGTTTATATTACCCGTCTTAGAATTGGTCACACCCACCTCACTCACTCCCACCTCCTTATTGGTTCCCCCAACCCCTCTGTAACAATTGCCACTGCACCCTCACAATCCAACACGTTCTCCTTGTTTGCCCCTGTACAACCTTCCCAGAGCTTCCCTCGCTCCCCACAACTCAATTGCTGAGTTCTTCCAGAAAAATCCTCCAGATAAAATAATCTCCTTCCTTCAGCATGCATCCCTCTACAACCATATTTAATTCTCCTCTTCCACCCCCTCTCTACTTTGTTTTTGTTTTACCCATGCACCTCCTCTCTCGATCACAGCTTTCTAGCTTTTGTTCTTGAATTTCTCTCATTCTCCCCCTGGTCTCTTTCCTTACTACCTCTAAAATGATCTGACCTCTCAGGCACAATTTGACCTTCGTTGTCGTGGTGCCGTTAAGACCTCATCAAACAAACAAACAAACCTTCTCATAAAAGAAACTCCAAGCCTGAATAGTTCTTCCAAAAAAATCCTCCAGATAAAATAATCTCCTTCCTTCAGCATGCATCCCTCTACAACCATATTTAATCCTCCTCTTCCACCCCCTCTCTACTCTGTTTTTAGTTTTACCCATGCACCTCCTCTCTCGATCACAGCTTTCTGGCTTTTGTTCTTGAATTTCTCTCATTCTTCCCCTGGTCTCTTTCCTTACTACCTCTAAAATGATCTGACCTCTCAGGCACAATTTGACCTTCGTTGTCGTGGTGCCGTTAAGACCTCATCAAACAAACAAACAAACTGAATAGCATACTCAAGGTGAGGTTGAATAACTAACTGCTTATACAAAATAGAACAACCTCCCTACCAAGAAAACAAAAACTTCTTCTAATCAAACCAAGCATCCTATTTGCCCTCGTAGCTGCTACAGCACACTGTTTAGAAGGCTTCAGATTGCTAGTAATGACAACACCTAGATCACTTTTTTGATCAAAACAACCAAGATTTGAACCATTCATGCAGTAATCAAAAGCCAAATTGTTCTGACCAAAAATCATATTTATAGCCAAATGTGTACGAACCCTGTTTTAAAGTTCATAAAAAATGCCAATAAACGAATAGGAAAAGGCTCAGTATGACATCACAGCGACACATTCTCCCACAAAGTTCATGTATTTCATTAAAATCTATCATCCTTTTTTATTAGTAAAACCTGCTAGAAAAATAAATTGATGAAAGTTAGTTCTTTATATACATTGCCAAATATACCCTGCATCAATAACTTTTGGATTATTGTTTCTAATCATACAAAAACAACCAATTAACGTTCAAAGAAATACAAAACATTTGCAATGGAATTGCCTCTATGACATCATCAAACACGAATTCATCATACTGTACAAAAACTTTAAAATGCAATGGGAAAATCTTTAAAAATTTATATCTTCTGAATGGAATATGATATTAACCCGATTTTTGTACCAAATAAAATTTTACAAAACACCATGGAAATAATCCTTGAACGCACCTTCCTGAATTAACACAGGGATTTGTTGTTTGCAGAACTGCAAATCCCTGATCATACAAAATAGAGAACTCTGCAGAGCATGGAACCATGATTTGTCCTTCTCCTTAAAAATTTGTTCCAGCAAATCATAACCACAAACTTACTGTAGCAAATAGTGAGACCACTTATCCTAATTAAAATAGCCACGCAATAAGGACTTTATCCATTGCTAGTATGATACTCAGCATCAATTTTTACAACAACTAAGGTTTTCAGAATAAAGAAAATGAAGAGAAAAATCTGACCCGACCTGGTTATTTATCAGGTCGGTCTGACTGTTTGAAACTTTAAGGAGCAGAACAACTAATGCTATATCATTTGATAATCTGCATTACAGTATTATACTCAATTGTCCATAAAATCTCAATTCAAAATAAAAATGAGTAAAAGAAGAAGTTACAAAAGTAATTTTTGTCTCAAATTATTTGTTTCGTTCCTTTTTTTGTCAAAAATTATTTTTTTTGTAAATTTATTGGTATTTTCATGTTTTAAAAATTTACATGATGAACTTATAAAGCTATTAAAAACTGGTCTTTTATGAAACCACAATTACAATAAATGACCCTCAAATCCACTTGAGTTTTAGTTGCAAATTATCTGCATGAATAGGCCCATAGCTCTATGATAGGCCTAATTCTGCACAATCCTCACTTTTCTGTTTGCACTTTCACACAAAAGCTCCATGTATGCAGTAGGATAAGTTGATAAGTGGTCAATTCATATAACACTGGCTTTGTGTATGACCTGTCACTGTAGCAGTTGTGGTTTTGTGTTACTGATTTGAGAAAAGGATATCATATATCAGGGTTGGAAAAATAATCTCCTGATCAGAAAGGAGATAAACAGTGGTAAACAGTCTGGACTGGTGGGGTAAAAGCAATAGCAGGATAAGTTTGTAATGTAGCATGGTGCATGTGCATGACCATACAGCATTATCAGTGCAACTGGTTTGTGTCATTTCAAGTGCAACCTCATTTTGTTGCTTTAGATATTTAACACACTTGAAGTAAACTTGTTGAAATTAATCTGAACAAAGCTCACAAGTGTGATCCCTGGATTAACGCACCTTCCTGAATTAACACAGTAATCTTTTTAAATCTGCATTTTATTATTATACCTAATTGTCCATAAAATCTCAGCTCAAAATAGAAATGAGTGAATCCTTTTAATCAATTGGTCTCATTTTACTTGTTTTGGTTTCCTTTTCTGATGCTTAACAAGTCCATTAACAGAATTATGTAAATACTCACACCCGCGAGCAATTAATCATCTTTGTAACTTCCCAGCATTGTTTGCGGTTTGAAACAGCTGTAGTGAGTTTTATTAATTTTTTGCCATGATTTGTAGGCACACCTCTTTCATGACGATGTTTACATATAAACCATTTCTCCTTTACTTAAAGAGTGCAAATGGGTACATTGATTTTATGTAGTTGAAATTTGATATCGGTTGTCATTACTGTCATGAAGTTTGTTATGAAAAAAAAAAGGAAGAAATAAATGAGCACGAAGGATTATAATTACATGCACATATGGGCATAACATGGTTTTGTAAAGTGTACATTTATAATAATTTAGGAAGAAGGCTGCAATTATGATTTTCTAAGAAATACATTAAAACAATGTAGTCTTACATTAAGTGTGCAAGCTCTTTCCTTTCAGTATGCTATCATAGAGGCATTAAAAATATGCCCAACGTGCATCAGATAGAGGCATCATATTACACTCGCGCGTGTTGGCAATGTAATTAGATGGTAGCTGTGCCAGACCAAGCAAATAATGATATCATATTAGGTTGCCCTTGCTCTGGCGAGGAGTGTGATGTGCAACCGTCGATTTTGGCCAAAATCGGCGGTTGCAGTGCATACTAAACGGAAAGCGGAGGTACACCCCATGTCCTCACCTCACCTAGTCTCTTCAGGCCTCCTGACCCTTAAGGCTGCAGTGCGCTCTTTCCACTGGACTGTTATTTGTTACTTGTCTGGCTTCTGTCCACAAGCTCCATCCCATCACTCCCATCACTTTCCTCTCCTATTCGACTGTCCTTCTCCAGGTCAATCTAGGACGACCAATTTTCCATCTACCCTCTGCGGTTTCCACCCATGTCATAGCTGTCACACAGTGCTTAATAGTGCCCATGCGCATCACATGACCAATCCACGTCCACCTTCTTTTTACTTCAGTGCTGATTTTGTCATGTTTAGTGATTCTGGGTATTTTATTGTTAGATATTACATATGGCCATCTGATCTTCAAAATTCTCCTGTAACATTTGAACATAAATGTATCCAGCATTTTATTATCTGCTACATTAACTCTCCATGTCTCGCAACCATACATTAGTACGGACTTAAGAAGATAGTCGTATTTTTGTATATATTGAGAATGTGCTTGAGTTCCATATCTTATTTAATTTCATAAATGCTGCTCTTGCTTCAGAGTTTCTGTTTTTGGATATCTTTGCCACCACCTTGTAAGCTTACTGTTGCACCAAGGTATCTGAACTTGTTTACCTCATTTAGTTGTTGGTTATCGATATAAAATTTGTTTGCACATTTGCTGTTAACTTTCATGAGCTCTGTTTTATCCTTATTAATTCTTAGCCCAGCTTGTGCAGCCTACTGATTGAGCCTGGTCACTTTGGTTTGCATGTGTTGATATGTAGATGAAAGTAGAGCGATATCATCAGCAAAATCTGAGTCCTCAAGGGTTGACATGAACTTCCATCTAATTCCATTCCTGTAATTATCAGTCGTTTTCCTCATCACCCAGTCTACCACCATCAAAAAAGGAACCCTGACATTACATCACTTTGCTTTACACCACTTTTGACTTGAAATCATTCAGATTCCACACCATCATCTATAACTGCACATTCATTGTCTTCATATAATGCTTTAATCAAACATTATCTTTTGTAGTATACCATAAACTAGACTGTTGAACCATGGAGCTATTAACTCAGTTAATAGCTTTATGGTCTGAACTACTTTCCTGACATATCCAATGGTTTTTAGGCTAAAGCCACAAAATTACAGTAAAATGTGATAGAATACATAATAACTTTGAGGAATCTCAGACTGATGTACTAGTCTAGTTTCAGTCATTCTACACATGATACCAAACTTTAAGTTTAAATATATTATTAGCAAATAAGATTTTTGGATGCTTTCTTCACCATTTTGTTTCTTTTGAAGTCCTCTTTTATACAGGGGTGTAGCTACATGTAGGGTACTCTGGTTGGGGGTATGTATGGTTGACATTCCCGACAAATTATATGTATGTTAGCTGGCGCCAGTGGTGTGTGCGAAGCTCCACGGCATAGGGCTCTTAGGGGCCCACTTACGGGCCCTTAGTGGGGTCCAACTCTGCAATTTTAGGTGTTTGGAGGGGTAATTTTGATGAGAATTAGCATAGAATGTTCGTTCTTGAGTTATCTTTGTGGAAAGAGCTACTGTACCTACCTTTCATACAAGGGATTATTAAAGTTCAACTTCATGTCAGCGGCGTAGGAAGATATTTGACAGTAGGGGATTTTATCATTTGTCCCAACACACCAACAATAGTGTATTAGTCTCTTATCATGATCCAAAACCTTTTTTTAAAGGGGGAGTGGTCGTAAAATTATTGGAAAGTAGGTAACATTTCCAAAAAATGAAGGAAATTTCTAAAAATTAAAAGAAAACTTCACGAAAATTGAAGGGAATTCCTTGAAAAATGATAGAATATTTTCAAAAAATGAAGGAAATTGCAGGAAAATTGAGGCAAATTTCACGAAAATGAATGAAATTTTAGGGTATGTGAAGCGTAGATTTCCAGAAAATTGAAGATTTCCAGAAGAAAAGAAGCCAGGCATGGAATCTTGACTTTCAAAATCAATTATTTAGACCTTCATTACATATTGGGGCAAGATGGTACTTGGCCCCCAATACAATCATTGCCCCTGGTTCCTACGCCACTGCACTGTAATTTATTGATCCAAGCAAAATTCTCTATCAGCTTATTTTTGATCAAAACTATTCCCCATTTTCTCAACCCCCCGGTACCAAGTTGGGGATTTTTTTTTTTTTTTGTCAGGTTTGTCGGATATTTATAGGAAAGATTTGTTCGTTTAATAGCAAAATTTATTTTAGAAGTTTTGTGTCAGGAAGAATATACCTCTCAACCGGCATGGCATATCCTAGCGCACTGCATGCATTATGAGATATATTTGTGGCTCTCAATAAAAGAGGTTTTAACTTGCCAAAGCTGCAATTCCTGTAACCCCCTTAATTAAACGAGTCTCGAATCCTGATAAACTTAATATACCAGGTACCGACAGTTAGGTTTATGTTCTTGTTCTTTTGTGTTTACATATCGACCTATAAACCCTCCTGGCTGATCTAGCAAACCCGGCAATTAAAAATCCCCAAGTAAAGTAAAGCAAAATGTTGCAGGGCTTGACACTGTCTCTCAAGACCTACGAATTATGAATTGCATGTGTGGGCATATCAGTTAATAAAATATTCCCCATGGAATTTCATGTTAATATATTTGATAGAGGACAATAAAAGAAACAGATTGGTAAAAAAAAAAGTTAATTTCTTATTCCTACAAGGAGTTTCATTGAATTAGAAAAAATTAAAAATTCTTGTCTGCGTTAAAGAGACTGTGCGTCCGAGTCTTAGTCGTCATTATGATGTCATCACAGCACTTCCTTTACTATCCTTTATGTATTTCTTTAAAAATTAATTTTATATTTTTCAAATGAGTGGGACCATTTTTTTCTTCAAAGTTTTTAAAGAATAGTGTAAAACCAAATTTACAATGTTTTCCAATCTGTTCTTGTTACTTAAATTTGAATTATGAAAAATTAGCAGTTACTTTTCAAAGAAATACATAAAGATTAGTACAGGAAGTGCCGTGATGACATCATAATGATGACTTAAACTCAGTACAAAAGTCATTTTTATGCGGGCAAGAAAAATCTTTGAAGTTTAATAACTTCTTCTAGGAATGAGATATCAACATGGTTTGACCAATCTGTTTCTTAAAATGTTCTCTATCAGACACATGAAATGAAATGAAATGGGAAAATTCTTTAATTGTGGATACCGTATTTTCTCTAATAAACGCCCCCGTCATTTTTCATACTTTCAGGATGTAACAAGTACGTTTAACTTACCGAATGTGACTTGAAAAGGCTGTAAGTCGAACGTAACCAAGTGGAAAATATGCAAAGAGTATATTCCATTAATAATCCATGCACAATAATTCTAAAAACACAAAAATCGCTTGAAGAAACTAATATCATAGGCCTAAAAGAAATTGCCGTTCTTTTGTAAGTTACATTTTTTTCTTCATACTTTACCCTCGAATAAACGCCCCCCGTTTATTAGAGAAAATACGGTAGGTGTTAATAATTATCCTTTCAGATGAAAAACTGTTGTGAATGATATTTTGTGTGTTAATAATCTAATCTAGTTCATGATATTTTATTACCTTAGTATCACGACCCCAATTCAAAATGTTTGATATGTTAAAAGTTAAACAAGTAAGTTGCCAAGGAAATTCCCCCTGTATGTGGAAGATCCCCCAACTTTTCCGCAGATATCAAAATTCCCAGACATTGTGTGACCCCCCCCCCCCCTGCCTTCCGGCCGCTACCCCCCAGTGTTTTCGTATATAAGATGGATTTGCTTGACCCCTGACCTAATCCTTTGTATTGATCATATTTTGGGGTTCTGTGTCCTGCTCAATCAGTATCAGTTCTTGTGTGACGTCATCATGTGACGTTATCTTGTGACGTCATCGTGTGACGTTATCGTGTGACGTCATCATGTGTATATTTGATGATACTGTATATCACACTTTGAAATCAATTTCTTTTGTTTGTTTCTGACGTAATGAAACCCATGCTGTATGTGCCACAGCTGGCTTGCACAATTCTCATTAGCTGAATTAATAACAAGAGAGCCAGGCGATCAATATATGCTGATATTCACAAACTTTCTGGCATGCCATTTCATTTCCAAGTCATCGTACCAAATGTCAGATTAAATTTTAGTCGGGTAAATATGGCAAGGCAACAAGAAGGATGTATAATTTGTATTATTATTATTATTGCACTTATTTATATAGCGCCTCTCCCGTGGATCGAAGCGCTTTGCAATAAAATTGATAATATATAGACAAAACTCTTGATATACAATATTAAAAAATAAAAGAATTGCAGGACAAAATACAAGCATAAAAGAATTGGTAAAAGTCAAAAACTAGATAAATAAAACAAGAAATTATATACTATAGACAGCATAAAACTTAATCAGTAGGAAAAAGATGAGTCTTAAGGGCCTTCTTAAAAGTATAAACAGTTTGAGCCTGACGGATTGCAATAAGTAGATTACTCCACAAACGTGGTCCCAGAACTGAAAAGGCGCAGTCCCACTGACACGATTAGTTCTGACTTTAATAATGACTTAATCCATGTTGTTGAATATACATTTGATATTCAATTTAACAAATCATGTGTGTGACATATTTCTTGAGAAACAAATTACAACATTAAAAAAAAAAAATTTGCACTGAGATTTCTTCTTTAATGGGGACATAAAGTCTGACATTCCTTATTTCATTTGATAGAGAATTAAGAAATAAACTAACTAACAAAAAAGCAAGTCAAAATATTTCTCAAGATATTCACATTTAAAGTGGAAGCATGAACGCTGCCATTTTGCTCAATAGAGGGATTTCATTACGTGACTCTAACTTCACTGGAAGCCGTTTTGTGGGGCAGGGCATCGTTCATGCGTCTTCACACAGCTTAGTCACATCACACGTACAACAAATATACTGCATGCTAACCTACCTACCAACCAGTTCAGCAAATTTTACTGATTGCGTTTTTTTGTTCGCTTCCGATTTTACTTATAGTTTTATATATTCACCAGGAATAAGAAGAGTAACTTTTACGTGAATGCCATCTGATTGTTCATTATACTCAGACAAAGCCTACGTACCTGATATAAAGTGCTCGCTGCAAATCCTAGTGTGAACTGTAGTTTGAAAGCCGTTGCGTCGTACAGCAGAAACCCACTTTGAACATCGATCAGATGGAAATTGAGAAAACGTCTTTTTATTCCCTAGCACACGTCAACTAGTGCAACCAATGGCACAGCAAGATTCCGGCATAATTATCTTACAAAAATAATCTTATATAACTACATGCAAACATATGTAAATCTAATTAAGTGTACAGCAGATACCAGTGTTCCTGTCCTAAAAAATGGCATGTAAACAAAGTTATGTGACCTCATGACATCAGCTAAAATACCCTTATTCCATACAAAAATCTTGTCAAACATGCCTTTATTTCGCAACACAGCAATGGAATGTAATGTATTTTATTAAAAATTTCTATAAAGAATTGTTTCAAAATCACGTGCAAGAACTTTTAATAATTTGTTTTGGTAATATCATGTTTGTACAAAATGTCCTTGACCCATACACAAGGCAAACAATATTGTATTTTAAGCCAGAAAACTTGAGATGAATTATACAGAAATACATAATATTCCAACATTCTGGGTTGATGACATCATTGTCTGCATGTTTAAAAATCAAAATGGCTGCTCCATGGTGGTGGAATTAATATGTTTTAATGATTTAAAGAAATATGTTAAGATTGCTTTTTGGGTTGTGAAGCTTGGTCAGAAATTTTTAATTATAACATATGGAGTAAGGATTATGTCAGACTTTATATCGCCTTTAAAGGAATATTTCCATGGATTTTTATTTTTTATATATGATGGAGAAAATTTATAGAAACAAAGTGATGAAAAAACTATGTTAATATCTTATTCCGTTTAGAAGTTATAACAATTAAAGAGCAGAAAAATGTTCTTAAAAACACCTCATACAGTATATGTACTTCGGCTTAGTGATGTCATCAAGGCAAATCCAGCACAGTTCTTATGTATTTCCTATAAATTTAATCACATTTTTTTGTACATTATCAAACAGCAATTTTGGTTCATTATAGGGATAGGGTGGAATATATAATTTACAAGAAAACATTTAGGGTTTTTTCTTGATGTACATCACATTTACAATGAGACAAAAAATCCAAATCATTTTTAAAGAATACAAAAGACCTTTTGTTGAAATTGTCTCTATGACATCATAGATTTTGTCCAAAATTCAAAAATACTTTAAAATTTTGTGACTTCTGAATGGAATAAGATATTAACATAGTTTTTTCACCGCTTTGTTTGTAAAATTTTCACGATCATATAAGAAAAAATAAAAATTCATGGGAATATTCCTTTAAGCATACTTCATGGATCACTAGACCGAAAAGTGTGGGCGTATTTTTAGGGGTCCAAAAAAATCAAATACTTACCTAGCGTGCAACGATATAGTAATTTTTTTGTTAATATGAATATTCATGTAACCTTTGCCCACATCGTCTGTGAGCTATAGAGGCATGAAGTTTATCGATATGTTGTGGATAATATATCTGTGAAATTTGCAAAAATGAGCGCCCTCACTTTTCTGTCTAGTGCTCCTCCATTCATAGCAATCCTAGTTAGTATTCTGAGCCGAGTTTGTCGGGAATCAGGCTCAAGTGCAGATAAAGGATACTTTGCATTGTATAGAACAAATTGCATGGTGTGGTATTCAAGACATAATTTCCCATGTGGATCAGAGAGAAAAGGAAATGTCAAGACTGAATTTAATGAAGGATCTAGAGGACAATAAAGAACTTTAAAATATCTTACCAGCAAAACTTATAACGGGACATAAAAAATATACTGAGTGTAAGACAAATGAACATTACTTTACCTTATGGTTAATATTTCACCTTTTGTTTGTTAAAATTGTTTTCCTTTTGCAAGGGTAAAGGACATTTTTGTGTATACAAGAAATTATTAAAACATGCTGTTAAAACTTTGAGCCCTATCATTTTGGAATAAAAACTTAAATACAATTTATAAGGAAATACTATAATTCTCGTTCCTTTTTGGGATTCTGGGGGAAAAGATTAATCAAGCACAAGATTTAAATACAGAAGAGAACAAAATGGAAGCCTCCATGTGCCAACTTCAAACATGAATAACTTGAGATACAGTAGGAATAAGATTTTGACTTGCTGTTTTTGGTAGTTGGTTAAGATTTTAATCCTCTATCATATGAAATAATAATTGTATCAGACTTTGTTTTCTTTAAAGATGGATAACTTAAGATAGGAATAAGATTTTGACTTGCTGTTTTTAGTAGTTGATTTAGATTTGAATCCTCTATCATATGAAATAAGGATTGTATCAGACTTTGTCTCCTTTTAAGATGGATAATTAGAGATAATAATAAGATTTTGACTTGCTGTTTTTTGGAACTGGTTTAGATTTTAATACCTATCATATAGACTAATGATTGTATCAGACTTATTCCTTTCATATTCAAATTAATCATCAAATTATGTTCATGACATGTTTCTTGAGAAACAAATCATAACATCAAAAAAATAATTTTGAGCTTGGATTTTCTCTTTGGGCATACTTTTATAGCATTCCCTATTCTGAGCCAAGTTTGTCAGGAATCATGGCTTGGTGCAGATGAATAATACTTCGGATTGTATGGTACAAATTACAGTCCGTCGCGTTCTCCTTGCTTGCCCCCCCACCCCCCCCCCCCCTTCCCTCCCCGTACAACCTTCCCAGAGCTTCCCTCGCTCCCCACAACTCAATAGCCAAGCTCTTTCAGATAAACAAACCCTCTTGATAAAATGATTTCCTTCCTTCATCATGCTTCCCTCTACAATCATATTTATTCCCCCCCCTCCCTACTCCTCTCTTTACTTTGTTTTTTTCACCCATGCACCTGCTTTCTCGGTCCCAGTTTTCTGACTTTTAGTTCTTGTGTTTCTCTCAAGCTTCCCCTGTTTTCTTTCCTTCATACCTCTGGAATGATCTAACCTTTCAGGCACAAATTAACGCTCACTGTCGTGGTGCCGTTACGTCCTCATCAAACAAACAAACAAATTGCATGGTGTATACAAGACAGATAATTAAATTTTGCATGTGAATGAAATGTCACTGAGAGTAAATAAAAGGATCTAGAGGATAATAAAGAACTTGAAACTATCTTACAAGCAGAACTTATAATGCGACATAAAAAAGATACTCTAGAAGAAGACATTGCATGTAATTTCACCTTATGGTTGCCAAGATTAATTAGTTATTTTTTATTATGTGTCATAAACGCATATTTTTTTTTTATTTGATCACTTTGTATTGGAAATCTTTTAACATATGTAAAGGTGATTCCCACACACTTCCAGTTTTTTCTTTCTTTCAGAAATGACAAGTGCTTGCTTTAACAGCCTGGTTGAAGCACCTGTTAGCAAGACCACCTTGAACCTAGTCCATGCATCAGTTAGGGACTGGTGGCAGACCCCTAGTTTTGCTTTTGCAGAAGGATGCTCCACCCTGCCCTTATTGCCTCTACCCTACCCCTTATTGTCTCCACCCTGCTCCTTATTGCCTCCACCCTGCTCCTTATTGCCTCCACCCTGCCTCTTATTGCCTCCACCCTACCTTTTATTTTTCCTAAGCACTCTACAGCCTGAGTGGGCTATTGGGGAGACCTCCTAAATAGCCTGTTCCAAGTGCCCATTAGGGAGACTTCCCAAACATCCTGGTCGAAGTGGCAGTTAGGGAGACTACCCAAACAGTCTGGTCCAAGCACCTGTTAGGTTGACCAGTCAAACAGTCCAGTCCAGTCCAACCGTATGTTAGGTTGACCACCCAAACAGTCCAGTCCAACCGTATGTAAGATTGACCACCCAAATAGTCCAGTCCAACCGTATGTAGGTTGACCACCCAAATAATCCAGTCCAACCGTATGTTAGGTTGACCACCCAAATAGTCCAGTCCAAGCGTTTGATTCAAAACTCTAGAAAATGCATTCACTATTGACATAAAGATATTCTGTTTATCATGTGAAGCTCTTTTTGGTGTATATCAAATATCCACCTGTCCATTTTCCTTGAATTTATAGCACAGTGTGGGATTCAGAGGGGCCCGGGAAGGGGTCCTTCTTTGTAAAAAAAACGTTTGTCCACACTTGTCAAATTTGAAGTTGAATCTGTCCATTTGGATCAGTGTGGTTACATTTCTAGGGTCTGTCTGATGACAGAAATGGAATGCCTTGAGCTCACTGGCCATTGGTTTCTTTTTATTGCAGATAAAAGCAAGCGAGCTGACAATGGATTTCAGCTGACATTCTGACGTGTAAGATCTTGAATCAGTTAAGAGCATGATGCTAAGGTACACTTACATTTCATTTTTGAATTATTTGCCAGGTGTCATTTCTTTAAACTTTGATTAGGTTTCACTTGTCCTGTATTTTATTATAGAAGCACTCAGCTCTAGACAGAATTGACCTCTCTGAGTAAGGAAATAGGCCACAGCTACCATAGCAACATGGTAACTAGTTGGGGCAAACAAACCTTATATCCGCAAACATGCATGACCAATGCATTGACATTTATATGTTCCTACCGCAAGCTTTGATCCATCAATGGCACTTTCCCAATCTTTAAAAGGTTTTTAGCAACAAATTTTTTTCATTTGCTAACTGTTGTGGGAAATGGGAATCGGATTTACAAAGCCCATAGGAGCAAGTTTCGTTCATCATCTTATCTGTCACTCAGTCTGTGTATGCAGAAGTTTTGTGCAGTATATTGCATTGACTGCATGAGCGCTCCGCTAGCTAGCTGTAATGTACCAGTACCATGTAGGATGTTTGCCCCACTTACAGTAGCTATGTAGATTTCGTTGCTAGGCAAATTCGTGCCGTGATTGGTTGAAAAAGTTACCGATCAACTAACTCAGAGAAGTCAATTTAGGCATTTGATGTTGCAAATTTTTGTTTAGCTTTTGTATCATTGATGTTGTAACTCATTTTTGATAGGTGTAATGGTGTTTATGTCTTTTTCTATCTTGTGTGTGGGTGTGTGTGTGGGTGTGTGTGTGTGTTCGCCTATTGATAACCACATGTAACAATCATTGTTGTCATTAATATCATTTCTAGACTTGAGTTTTGGTTTTAGAAAAAAGAGTGAAAGGTCAGGGCACTTTTGTTGCTAATTCATAAGGCATTTTGACAAAAACTGTTAATACTTGGAAGTCCATGAAAAGTAGGCAAGAAACATGTATTCAAATATTCTAGACACTGCATGATACGCCCACACATTTCGCCCGGTTCTTCTTCAATTAAACAATTTTCCAGTGTTATTGTGAGAGTTAGGTAGAAGACTGAAGATACACTCAAATTTTCCGCAAGTAATCCTTTATACTTTCATACGTAATTTCCAAATTTAGGCAGCTGAAAGCTTCAGAAGCATCAGGTTGGATCAAGTTTCTCATGCAAGAGGAATACTTTTTTATTTTGCAGATTTTGTTAGCTTTCTTGCCCACTGAAATACTACACATCTGACATATCTGTAGTTCTTGAAGTAGCTCACGGATCTTTAAAGACGTTTTCCTCAGATCTTGTAATTGATCGTCCTCGTTTAGAGGACTCCTTTAGAAGTAGAGCCGTGTTTTCACTTAACTCTGGATCATGACCCCCAACCAAGTTGCTGGATGATTGTAGAAAGAAACATTGTAATGATTGTAATAAATCCAGTCGTGTCTTAAGTCCTTTGCCTGCATTAAATACACATATAAACACAATGCCAAAACATATATTTTTGGTTCCGATGCGGAAGCATCAGGAACCTATGCGGTCATGATGGCGTGTGTGTGTATGTATGTATGCATGTTTGTATGTATGTGTGTGTATGTGACGTCCAGCTTGTAAACACGATATCTCAAGAACGGTACAGTGCATTCATGTCATATGTGGTATACATACAGCCCATGGTCCGTACATGTGCCCTATTGTTTTTGGTGGTGATGTCATGCATATTAATTAGTAGGTGGGGCTTAATGTAAAAATCTTAAAATGCCTATATTTTAACAACAGTATATATGCTTTGTTTTATATTTGGTACAGTTATGATATTTGCTAGTGTGTACATGTTCATGGTATAAAAACATTGAATTTCATTAGTATACATAGTGGGCGGGGCATAATATGTATGATTTTGCTGAAAAAAAGCTTGTAACCATGGTATCTGAGGAATGATTTACTGGATTTAAGTCTTATGTGATACACAGATAGCCCATGGTCTGTGGATATGCCTTATTGTTTTTGGTTGTGATGTCATGCATATTAATGAGTTACGGGGCTTAACCTAGAATTCTTCAAATATGATACCTGAGTAACCATATGTCTGTTTTGCATCATACTTGCTATGATAATGTTGTTAATTATTGTGCACATTGCTAGTGTTGTCTATATGTCTATTTTATTGGTATGCCTATTTTATTAATCTGCATCATGCATACTGATTGTGCCTTATGAATAAATATCCTGGAACAAATAATTCATGATATGCAATGTTATAACAGTTAATAGGAAACTTGCAAATCAATCAGCTTATGAAAAAAAGCATCGGAACCACCAAACCTTTTGGCTCTGGTTAAATATTGCGTAACTAACAAGACCTATGTCCCTGATCTGCGTTCACACACATGGGAATCTCATTGGTGAATCTGATCCCTCCTCCGGATCATGATCCTACAGTGCCTTACCTAGCATCAAGATCAAGTGACAGCATTTTGGGAGATTCTAATTGGTGGATCTGTTCACCTGCTCAGGATTTATGATTCTACTCTTGCCTAGAAGTAAAATCCAAGTGACTGGGATCAGATCCGATAAGCGTTCTCAATCAAATAGGGCTGTCACGATATGGTAATAGTTAAGGCATATCGATATGGTAATAATTAGGGCATATCGATTATCGTATGAGAAAGTATCGCGATATATTGTAATATTGGGATGTTCAACACATGGAAAGAGTTGGGTATTTGTTTTTTTGTGACCACGGACTGTCAAGAATTAATTATCAGTGTAAAAATTTTCCCTGGGCTGCCCAAAACATAAAGAAAACACTGTTACACAAAGTTTGTGGCACTTTGATTTATTTTGCAATTGATATTTTAAAAACTAAATCTTTAGAAAATAGCTTTATTTAAAATTCACATGTTTAATTGAAACATATCGCGATATATATGGAAGTATAAATATCATATGGTAGGGAATGAGATATTGCGATATAACGATGTATCGTGACAGCCTTAATAAAAAATTGGTCTGATTGTGTGCACGTGCTCAAGTGAGAACGCGTTCTTAAAGTACTTTAAAGTAGAGAGGTTGGATCTGTTTCAAGAAGTGAAGGCAAATGACTTGATCTGAAATCAGAGTAAATTACTTGAGGACGGGTTAAGTCACTGCTAGCTATCATTTGGAGTTGTTGGTGTCTGTTAGCCGTGTCTTATATCTGTCACAGCTAAGGACGAAGAAAATTAGGTTTCAGGAATATCTAGCAATTGTATGTCTTGAAATAATTCGCGCATAAATTGTGAAGATCAAATGTGAACGACTAAATTTTGGGGTGAGGAGCTATTGAGTATGCAAGCTCATGGGTGTAGCCAGGAGAGTCGACCAGGTTGTTAAAATGCCAAAACGTAAAAAGGTCCATAAGATTTGCTATTGGTCCAGATTTTGAGGCAATTACCTTTTTTGCTCTTCAGTAATATTTAGCCTCCAAACAATTTAAAGACCACTATTTTGACAACAGTTTTGAATTAAATATGCCATCAGCATTTTGTTTTGGTCTAACCCCCTCCCCCTCCCCCACCCTCTGCCCATAAAATCTAAAGGGCTGGTTACACCTGTACAAATTGTCATTGGTATAGCATTTTTTTTTAACTAAACGAAAAGTTCAGTAGTTGATCATACATGAAGAGGATCAAGAAACAAACAAGTGAAGAACATTTTCCAACATCTTTTCCGATTTTAGACATAAATTTCAAGTTCTTTCAAATTTGTAACGACTGAATTCAGGCTAGTCACATCTTAATCCACAAATTGTTTATTTTATTTCGTAATACTGTGTGTTTCATGTTAAAGGTTTATGGACAGCTGGAGCTTTTTAGCCCATGAGAAAGAGCATTACATTCTAAACGCCACAGTTTTTAATTCTTGTTAATAGCACAAATAGTTTTTGAATTATCACTGATTAAAGTTTTTGCGATCTGCAGTGAATGCATATTTTATCTTAAATTTGTGATGTATGACCAGGCGAGTAATGGAAAAGCTTTATGTAATTCTTTATATTTCCTTCCTAAATTTCAGTACCTGAAAATGATGTCAAAGTCTATTCGTGCTAGATTTTGGTTCAGGCTATGGTCAACACTTAAAAATGTTTGGTTAAAATTCCTTCACAAATGTAACTAGCATTAAAAAAAATAAAAAAGGCTTACTTGGGAAATATAACTTCCGCCCTGTCATACATCACAAAAGGAACTTTAAGAGGAACAGAAATATTCAAAATACTCCTAAAATGGTCAATTTCTAATTGATTTGGATGAAATTTTGTGCTATTTTCATCATTTTTCATGGATTTTAAAGCAATTTAGCAAAGTTGCTGCTACACTTTCATCAGCTTTTAATATGTTCATATGTTCATGGTCTGTACTTATGTTCTAATGTTTTGGTAGTGATTTCATGAATTTAAATGAGTAGGCGGGGCTTACTTACAAATTGAAATAGGATAAATGAGCAATAGTTTTTGCTATGATAATGTTAATTATTGTGCAAATGGCTAATGTTAACCTGGTTATTAATCTGCATGGTGGGTGTGGTTTATGAATAAATATCCTGGAACATATGTTTATACAATGACATGACAGTAAGTACACATTTTGCAACCAATCAGCTTATGAACAAGAAGCAGTGGAACCACAAAACCTTTTGGTTCTGGTTTGTTGAGCAAGGATTATCAGACTTTTGTATTTGAGTAGTTTTTGTAGCTTTATCAACAGCTATATACATCTAAAGGGGCGATATTTAAAAATAGATTCCGCCCACGCACATAAAGAAATTCAATATTTTTACATCCTGAACCTGTAATACCCACCAGCTAAGATCATAATTATTCCAAATATGAAGCAAAACAGACATGTGGTTGTTAAAATATGAACATTTCAAGATTTGTACATTAAGCCCCGCCTACTTATTAATATGCATAACATCACCATGAAACCAATAGGATACATCTGCAGATCACGGGCTATCTGTTTATTAAATATGACATGAATGCAGTTTACCATTCTTGAGATACCTTGTTTACAAGCTTTTTTTACCAAAATGATATTAAGCCCCACCCACTATGCATATTAAAGAAATTCAGCATTTTAACATCATCATGAACATGTGCTATCTGATATAACATCATAATTACACCAAATATGAAACAAACCAGGCATGGGATTGTTAAAGTAGGAACATTTCAAGATTTTTACATTAAGTCCTGCCTACTCATTAATATGCATGGCATCACCTTCAAAAGCAGTAGGGCACATCTGCAGACCATAGGCTATCTGTTTATTAAATATGACATGAATGCAGTTTACCATTCTTGAGATACCGTGTTTACAAGCTTTTTTCAGCAAAATGATATCAAGTCCCACCCATTCACTATGCATATTAATGAAATTCAACGTTTTTACATCTTGAACATGTACACATCAGCTAACATCATAATTACACCATATATGGAACAAAACAGACACGGTTGTTAAAATATGAACAATTCAAGAGTTTTACTTCAAACCCCACCTACTCATTAATATGCATGACATCACCATCAAAAACAATAGGGCACATCTACGGACCATTGGCTATCTGTCTGTGTATTACATATGCCAGGAATCAGGTGGATCATTCTTGAGATATCGCATTTATGAGCTGGGCATCACAAACACACATACACACACACATACACACCCACACATACATGCACACATATGCCATCATGACTGCATAGGTTCCTGCTGCTATTGCATTGAAACCAAAAATGAGATTTAACATTCATTATCACTTTTAAAGTAAACAGGAATTATTGAAATAAATCATTACAACAACCAACAAACATCGCACTTCTTTAAGGAAGCTGAATCTTGTAGCATTCGGTCAATGCTCCATGCCTGTACTACTGTAAGGGCTTTTAGTAATTAACAGTAGGCTGGTTTCCGTGAGCTTAATATTCGAGGAAACTCAAGTTTAGGAAGAAAAAAGGTAAGGGAATGTGGTTACATATTAATGCTAATTTAAATTAAATATTTTATTTTGTACTTTTTATGGTGAATAGAAGCTACATGTATGCACACAACAAATTGATGATGTCAGTAGGGACTGCTGCAGTGTATGACATCACCATCTATTTTTAGAAGAGATCGCCCCTTTAAATGTACAGCTGTTAATAAACCTACAAAAACTACTCAAATGCGAAAGTGATAATCTTCTTTAACAAAAAATGAGATTTATTATTCATTATCACTTTTGAAGTAAACAGGAAGTATAAATCATTACAACAACAAACAAACTTCTTCGTACTTCTTTAAGGAAGCTTAATCTTGTAGTGATTTTGGCTAATGCTCCATGCCTGTACCACTATATGCTCCATGCCTGTATACTATAAGGGCTTTCACACAACAGAAGTTAATCATTCAGAGGGAAACACTCGTGAAGTGAGATTCATGTTCAGTGGATGCCTTTGGATTATTATTAACTTTTGAGGTCTATTCTGTAATTGTGGCTGGTTTCCGTGAGCTTATTATAATTATTATCCAAGGAAACTTTAGTTTTGGAAACAAAAAAAGGTAAGGGAATGTGGTTTTGTGTAGTTAGTTTTGTATGCAGTTGAGGGTTATAGACAAAATTCAATTTTTCATTGTTACTATTGTGTAGAACGAAAAGTTGAATTATCAATAGTGTATTTTACATTGGAAGCTTTTTTGAAAGCTTTTTTCGTGTTATTCTTTTAGTGTATTGCAAGAAATATTACAAATTATGCTGTGTAGAAAGAATATGTTTATCATGTGTAATAGCAGGTACATGTACATAGCAGTAGGAAATAAGCTTAATTAGGTGCAGTGTTTTAGTTTTGTACAAAAAAAAACATTTTAAAGATTTGTATGTAGTTTTAATCTTTAATTTAAATTTGAAGAAAAAAACTTTTGGTATTTATATATATATATATATATATACATTGTCATTGTTTCCTATTTTGTTTTGTTTGTAATGGCCAATGCGCGGAACTTATCTTTTAGATACATACATACATACATATATGGGGGCAGGTCGGGAAAATACTTCTGATTAACCTGTCTTTACTGAAAGTATGGGCACAACTGATGGAAGCCCCATGATTTTGGAATAATACTGAGTAGTAAGGCTACAGCATTATGCAGTATGGCCCTGCTATGGCCTATGAATTTCCAAAGCATTAACCCAAAATATAGATATGAAATATACTAAATTCAGTTCAATAAAACTTTCTACAATATCTGAATGTGTCATTCTTGAATTTAGTTGAAGGTTAAAATGGCAGATAATATCATTACTGGAATTGTTTCTCCATGTTGAAATTAAAAAAAAAAAATATGGTATACAATTCTCCGCAATAGGGATTCATGATGACATACAAACTGGATCGGTGGACATGAGTATATAGCTCCCTCTTTTTGTGGGTAATGTGAGTATTTTTGAAACAAATCTCAGAAAGAATAGAAATTGATAAATTTGGTGACATAATGGGATTAAAATGATTAAAGCTTGCAATGTCAGACAGGACATTTCTCTTATTGACTAAGCTTGAGCAACTCTTTGTTAGCACTGCACGAGCTCGTAGTAACAGTTATGCACTTGTCAATTGTATGACGCACCTATAAGGATGGAAGTGGTCAGTCAATGATCATGTGTGAGTCATACAGTACATTCATTTTCAATGACCTACTGCTGTGTCAAAATCAGGACAGACCTTTCCATGTTTTTGACACTAAAATGTTGTTATAGTAGGCATTGGAAGTGTATTTATATTCTTTTATTGCTTGAATTTAACTCTCCTTTTAAATGTGATAGCATGTTATTCCAGCCTCTAGCCACATCAGCATTCCCGGCAATGAGAGAGCTGATCTAGAGCCACCAACAACGCTCTGTCGAATCACATCTCTCCTTTCCCTATCCCGCACTCAGACTTCCAATTTCTCCACTTCCAGCTACCTTAGTAAGACCTGGCAAGATTCCTGGAATCTTAAGACCAGTATTAAACTTCACATCATCAAACCCAAAGTCGGTACCAACGTCCCCTGCACAGTCGCAACTGCAGGGAGAACGTTGTCCACACCTCTCTCACCCACTCTTACCCACTCTCACCTACTTACCAGCTCCCCTGCTCCTCTCTTCCCTACTCCCCTCTCCCTACATGCAACACCGATCTCTCGATCAAGCATATTCTTTTAAGCTGTCCTTTATTTCTGAACTCCAGATCACACCTCTCCCCCTTCATCTCAATATCCGATCTTTTCAAGAACAATCCTACCTCCAACTTTATCACCTTTCTCCGCAACAACAATTTATTCCACCTGATCTAAACCTCCTTTCCTTCCCTTTCTGCCTTTATATCTGCCTCACCTTCCTTTTATTACCTTAACTTTTTTCCCTTATTCACCTTTTCCCCCTCCTTACCTCTATCCCACCTCTCTTTCCTCTATATATGTGCCTCCCAAGAAGGTGCCTTTTCTTGCATTATTTTTTGGAGTGCAGGTGTCTTTTTTTGTTTTTAGTTTAAAAAGTGTCTTTTTTTTTTCTTTCCTTTTTTTCATTTTTGTAGTGCAGATCCCCCAAAAATAAATTTTTACTCTGTTAAATTTGTACTGCTGGTCAATTTGTACTGCTGGTCAATTTGTACTGCTGGTCAATTTTTACAATATTTTCGTTGAATACTCATACTGCAGGTATTAAAATATACTTCTATTATACAGCGGGTATCAACATTGTATAATTTCATACTGCAATTACCCAAATATCAGTTTTTTAGTTGGTGGGCTGCACACCCCTACCACTTCTAGTTTTAAGTTTTCTCCTCTCCCCCTCCCTCCCCATGTGAAAACCTTTGATACGGATTTTGAAGTAAACAATAATCATTTCTAATGTATACTAAAGGTAATTGTTTTATTTTTTGATGACATTAGTATCAATCGTTAAACTTAGTGTTATTTCAATCAACTCTTTTGCCATCACTTTTTGACCAATAGCTGTTAATCAAGATTTGGTTAGTGTCTCAAATTTCTTAACTCCCTGTTAATCCTAATCTACTGGCCTAGTTTGTGAGTTTTAAATTGTAATTCCCGAGATGTGACTTTGACTGAGAAATACCCTGAAGCAAGGGAAGTCCTTGTAATGTGAGAGACAAAAATTTTCATTTCAGATTATTTTGCCGTGAGGCACATTTTTGTGTCACATATTATTGACCTTTAACATGAGTGCCAACGTCTTGTCGTTTGGTGTTTTGTGTAATAACATACAAAACACATCATTGATTTTAAATCTTATTTATACCAGGGACATGTTCCCAAATAACATATCCCTGTTTATACCTCGCTTCACTAGCAGTGACATACATTTTCTCAGCTAAATGGTTGTAAGCTCCCCCAGGAAAGGAAATTTGAACTACATAATAATCCAAATTTAGCCAAAAACAAAGAAAGTATGGCCTCAAAAATAAGCATCCTTGCATTGATTTGATAGACTTAAACCCTCACTGTGATGGATTGTAGCAAATGGTTTGATCTCATTTTTCAGAGATGGTTAAATCCAGGAGGATAAAGTAAAGCAGAAAAAGTGATTTTTCAAGAAATAACACCTGTTAGAAATCTCATGAATATTTCAAGATTGTTAAAAAGTGAAAATGATTGATCTGTTAGGCTTAGGATAGTAATCTCCTGTGCATCGTCAGGGGCCCAAGACATACTTGTGACCAAGACATACTTGTGACCAAGACATACTTGTGACCAAGACATACTTGTGACCAAGACATACTTGTGACCAAGACATACTTGTGACCAAGACATACTTGTGACCAAGACATACTTGTGACCAAGACATACTTTGACCAAGACATACTTGTGACCAAGACATACTTTAGACCAAGACATACTTAGACCAAGACATACTTGTGACCAAGACATACTTGTGACCAAGACATACTTGTGACCAAGACATACTTGTGACCAAGACATACTTGTGACCAAGACATACTTGTGACCAAGACATATGACCAAGACATACTTGTGACCAAGACATACTTGTGACCAAGACATACTTGTGACCAAGACATACTTGTGACCAAGACATACTTGTGACCAAGACATACTTGTGACCAAGACATACTTGTGACCAAGACATACTTGTGACCAAGACATACTTGTGACCAAGACATACTTGTGACCAAGACATACTTGTGACCAAGACATACTTGTGACCTAGATTTTGTGCTTAACATTTTATTTCAACTGGGACATTTGCCTTTGACTCTTTGCCCAGAAAGCTTTTGTCTCGTTTACTGTAAAAGATTCAACACTGCTTTTTACAAGTTTTTAGAAGTAGGCTGAGCAAAATTGGAGACTATTTAGGCATCTAAGGATGTTAATATAATTGATCTCTGTGGCATTCTTGACCTACATCTTCTTGGGAGGAGGGGGAATAATGGGCCCTTCCACTCCCCCCCCCCCTCCTCAAACGCATACACACTTTTTCAGGCAAACCCTATTTTTTATATATTTTTTTTTTTAAATTTCAACAAAAAACAGGGTTTTTACCCTTTTTGAATATTTTTGGCGCAATTCAAGGGACAATACATCTCTTGTTTACTTTCGAGGACTAAGAGACTCCATGGTACCCTATCTGAATGCATGGCATTGTACCCCTGATATTAAATTAATTGTATCTAAACCAATCCCCAAGAAAAGTGCTTGCTCAGGCGCTTCAGTACCTCACTAAAAATAAAAACCTGTTTGAACTCGCGATATGTTTCAGCTAAATTATAGATTTGATTATCTTCGATCTACTCTTCTGTTGTTTTAAGATTCCTCAGTCTTTATCTTCAGTAATGAATTGCATAAGAAAAATCTGTGAGTACTGATATTGTAAAATTGTTTTGATAAATCAAGATCTTTGAGACAATCGAAGAAAATAAAATAATGGAAATATAAGGACTTCAAAATAAAGATAAAAAGTAGATAATTATAAGTATTTAATTAAGTCCCACAATCTCGATCCTATTGCTTTCTGTACTGTTCAGTTAACCCAATTTCAAACTCTATAGGACAATGTACAGTCCTATGAAATTTATGCAAAAATACCGTTCAGTTAACCCAATTCCAAACTCTATAGGACAATGTACAGCCCTTTGAAATTTATGCAAAAAATACTGTTCAGTTAACCCTATTCCAAACTCCATAGGACAATGTACAGTCCTTTAAAATTTATGCAAAAAAAAATGCTGTTTAGTTAACCCTATTCCAAACTCTATAGGACAATATACAGTCCTTTGAAATTTGGGCAAAAAATACTGTTCAGTTAACCCTATTCCAAACTCTATAGGACAATGTACAGCCCTTTGAAATTTATGCAAAAAATACTGTTCAGTTAACCCTATTCCAAACTCTATAGGACAATGTACAGTCCTTTAAAATTTATGCAAAAAAAATGCTGTTTAGTTAACCCTATTCCAAACTCTATAGGACAATATACAGTCCTTTGAAATTTGGGCAAAAAATACTGTTCAGTTAACCCTATTCCAAACTCTATAGGACAATGTACAGTCCTTTGAAGTTTATGCAAAAAATACTGTTCAGTTAACCCAATTCCAAACTCTATAGGACAATGTACAGTCCTTTAAAATTTATGCAAAAAATACTGTTCAGTTAACCCTATTCCAAACTCTATAGGACAATGTACAGTCTTTTAAAATTTATGCAAAAAATACTGTTTAGTTGACCCAATTCCAAACTTTATAGGACAATGTACAGTCCTTTGAAATTTATGCAAAACAATACCGTTCAATTAACCCAATTCCAAACTCTATAGGACAATGTACAGTCCTTTGAAATTTATGCAAAAAATACTGTTCAGTTAACCCAATTCCAAACTCTATAGGACAATGTACAGTCTTTTGAAATTTATGCAAAAAATACTGTTTAGTTGACCCAATTCCAAACTATAGGACAACGTACAGTCCTTTGAAATTTATGCAAAAAATACTGTTCAGTTAACCCAATTCCAAACTCTATAGGACAATGTACAGTCCTTTGAAATTTATGCAAAAAATACTGTTCAGTTAACTTAAATCCAAACTCTATAGGACAATGTACAGTCCTTTAAATTTATGCCAAAAATACTATTTAGGTAACCCAATTCTAAACTCCATAGGACAATGTACAGTCCTTTGAAATTTATGCAAAAAATACTGTTCAGTTAACCCTATTCCAAACTCTATAGGACAATGTACAGTCCTTTAAAATTTATGCAAAAAAAGTTAACCCAATTTCAAACTCTATAGGACAATGTACAGTCTTTTGAAATTTATGCAAAAGATACTGTTCAGTTAACCCAATTCCAAACTCTATAGGACAATGTACAGTCTTTTGAAATTTATGCAAAAAATATTGATCAGTTAACCCAATTTCAAACTCTATAGGACAATATACAGTCTCTTGAAATTCATGCAAAAAATACTGTTCAGTTAACCCAATTCCAAACTTTATAGGACAATGTACAGTCTTTTGGAATTTATGCAAAAAATACTGTTCAGTTAACCCAATTCCAAACTCTGTAGGACAATGTACAGTCCTTTAAAATTCATGCAAAAACCAGGTTGGTTTAAATTCAATTGCCTTTATGACTTCGTAAATAAACCAATCAGAATTTATACTGGAGTTTAATATTTTTTTTTAAGGGGGAGGGGGTTTCCTCCTTGTGTACTTTTTGGGGGGATTTAAAAAAAAGGTGGAGAGGAGGATTTAAAAAAAAGGGGGTGGGGGACTTGAAGTTTTAAAATCATCAGACATCTTAGTTTTCTCTTGACTGTGATGTTATTACTGATTGTTAAGCAGTTTAAATTTACTCCTAAATCTGAAAACATTTTTTGGATAATGGAGAAACTATGCATGTATCAGTTGTGTCCTTCCATTGTACTAGCACTGTCTCTTCATCATGTGTTGATGCATTTGAAGCCTTTGCAGTTTGCTAGTCAATTATTAGTACTTGGAAAATAACAGACATTAACAGGGATTGGGATCAACAGCGCAGAGTGAAGCAGAGCAGAACAGTAAACATAAATTAGTCAAATATGACTAGACTGAAATTCATAATGTGTGACGTGTAAACAAGTTCCTAAAAAAACACCTAATTCCAATTCCCTGCATATATATGTACATAGGACCTATTGTACATAGCATTTCCAACTAGCAGATGGCATGGTTACGCTACTATATTACATTGCATATTTCATCACGTTCAACACGTGTTTGGGTATTAAATCGACCGAAGCAATAATGTCACCATCGATTGAGAGGGATGTACTGAGCCTGGTTTTTGTTCTTTTGGCCAACTGTCTTCAGAGTTTGCCAGTATGGAGTGAAGGAAAACGATTTTAGATTATTATTTTATTGTTGTTGTTGTAGTAGTATTGTTAGTATTATCATTAGTATTATTTATTTAAAAAAATACTTTTTACAACATTTTTGCTTATTTTTAAATGTAATTTATGCCTAGGCAATCATGGCCTAACTTGTATCGTTACTATGGTAACGTATGAATTAGTTCTACAAAAATGTATTGTTGTGTATTAGAGTTTGTTCATTTTTTTGCAGAATTTCTCCCCTCATAAATGTGTTTGGAGGGTTTTGATATTTTTGTGGGAATTCCTGCAATCGAGCATCTTAATGTGAACACTGAAATTGATCAAAGGTAAAATCTCTTTAACTTTCATTTCATATCAAACCCAAAGTCGAGATCAACACCCCCTTCACAGTCGCAACCGCAGGGAAGACATCGTTGTCACCCTCATCCGCCTCGGCTTCTTCTCTCTTACTCACTCTCATCTCCTATCCGGCTCCTCTGCCAAATTTGCAAGACCGATCTCTCTATCAAGCATATTTTCTTAACCTGTCCCCTATACCAGAACTCCATTTCTCTTCCCTCCTTTATCTCAGACCTATTCAAAAACAATTCTTTCTCAAACATCATCAACATCCTTTGCAACAACAACCTCTTCCACCGCACATAATCTCCTCCCTTTCTACACCTATCCTTACGCACCCCTTTCTTTTCACCTAAATGTTTCTCCCACATTCAGCCTTTCCTCTTTATCTCCCTCCTTCCATCTCCTGACTCTCCTAATTCTTACACCATTATTTGATAACATCCTCTTGGCATGGTGCTGTTAAACATCCGCCAACCAAACCAAACCAAACTCTTACTATTTCAAGTATATGACATTTTATCATAGCATCGGAACAATATGGCTGCATGACATCAATATTCTGGTGTGTTGTAAATGTTGCCATTAATAGGCATGCTTCCAGACTGTCTTTGGTTTAGTGCAAATACAGTACACTAGTGCAAATACAGTACACTAGTGCAAATACAGTACACTAGTGCAAATACATTACACTAGTGCAAATACAGTACACTAGTGCAAATACGGTACACTAGTGCAAATACGGTACACTAGTGCAAATACGGTACACTAGTGCAAATACGGTACACTAGTGCAAATACGTTACACTAGTGCAAATACGGTACACTAGTGCAAATATGGTACACTAGTGCAAATACAGTACACTAGTGCAAATACAGTACACTAGTGCAAATACAGTACACTAGTGCAAATACAGTACACTAGTGCAAATACAGTACACTAGTGCAAATACAGTACACTAGTGCAAATACAGTACACTAGTGCAAATACAGCACACGAGTGCAATTACAGCACACAAGTGCAATTACAGCACACTAGTGCAAATACAGTACACTAGTGCAAATACAGTACACTAGTGCAAATACAGTACACTAGTGCAAATACAGTACACTAGTGCAAATACAGTACACTAGTGCAAATACAGTACACTAGTGCAAATACAGTACACTAGTGCAAATATAGTACACGAGTGCAATTACAGTACGAGAGTGCAAATACAGTACACTAGTGCAAATACAGTACACTAGTGCAAATACAGTACACTAGTGCAAATACAGTACACTAGTGCAAATACAGTACACTAGTGCAAATAAATTTGTGCACAGAACTATATCATAAATATATCATATAAATTCTTTTTCTCAATTTCAAGCTCTAAAGGTGAAAATTGAAGGATTTTTAAGTAATGCTAAATTTAGGGTGAACAGCTGCATGGACATAGTTCAAAATCTTTATGTAAGTCTTTAAATTTGTATAATTGCAGACACTCCAAATTCTGCAATGCACAATTTTTGACAGTTTTGACAAACAAAATGGAAAACAATTACTAGAGTGGTTGGTTATAATGGTAAAGACTTAAAATTTTGTTCGGAAATTGCTGCAATGCCCTTTTAAAGAATTATGACAGACAATTAAAGTGCAAATGATTTACATAGCATAATACCAATGTTGGCGACACCCTGTATTGTGTCACAATTGTGCATACTGACATTCACTGACATTCAATTTTCAATCAATTTAATGAAATTTGTGCTACTTGCAGGGTTGTCATTCAAATTTGAATCAATATCAACAGGGACGTCACACATGCAGACTTGTTGGTATTAGCATTTTTTTAAATTTTAAATTTATATTTTTTATATTTTGAGTATAGTTCAAAGAAACGACCATTTTTTTTTTTTTTTATTTCTTTAATGATGAAGTATTGTAAATGAAGCAATTTAACTCAGGCATGTGAGAGACACTTGATAAAAAAGCTGAAAGTAGCTTATTGAAAATAAATGTTGAAAAATTTACGCGAGCATAATCTTGCGAGAACACTTTTTTGGGGTCAAGGAAACAGAAAATTTGATTTTTGTCAGCAGCGTTGAAAAAGTCATTAATGACGTGATCTGACGTCATGTTTGATGTTTATAAATCAGTGGAAAATGAAAATAACTGCATCATTGCCACAAACCCCCATTAGCAATATTATGGCACCCTTAAGGGTAGAGTTGGTTCTCTTGGGCCAAGTCCGGGTGACATAATGGCGGCCACTCCATAAATGTTGCCAATAAGGGTTTAAGGAACCATTAACTGACATCCATGTACCAATATTCCATTTTCACAAGTACATAGTCGAAGCCAACAGTCGGAAATTGATTATCTTAACTTTTTTATTCTTATTGTGAGTTAAGTCTTCACTTCTCTCAAAAATTTCCAGTATATTCTTGCATTTGCATTTCAAAGGCCAAATTTACTTAAAATCAATGATTCATCTGATTGTCACAATTGTGCATACTGACATTCACTGACATTCTATTTTTCAATCAATTTAATGAAATTTGTGCTACTTGAGGTTTTTTGGTATTTCCTTCTTTTTTTAAATGATTTTTTTACATATTTTTTTTATTTCATGTGTTTTTTTCCTTTTATTTTTTGATTCCGATGCGATAGTATCAGGAACCTATACAGTTATGATGGCGTGTGTGTATACGTGTGTGTGTGTGTATGTTTGTGACGGCCAGCTTGTCAACACGATATCTCAAGAACGATACACTGGATTCATACACAGATAGCCCATGGTTTGTTTGTAGGTGTGCCCTATTGTTTTTGGTTGCAATGAGTAGGTGGGGCTTAATGTAAATATCTTGAAATGCTCATATTTACAACCGTATATATGCTTTGTTTATATTGAGTGTAATTATGCTCTTAGATAGTGTGTACATGTTCATGGTATACAAATGTTGAATTTCATTGATATGCATAGTGGGCGGGGCTTAATATGATTTTACTGAAAAGAGCTTGTAAGCACGGTATCTCAAGAACGGTAAACTGGATTAATGTCATATTTGTTACACAGATAGCCCATGGTCTGTCGCTGTGCTCTGTTGTTTAGGTAGTGATATACTGTACATATTAATGAGTAATATACAAAATCTTAAAATACTCTTATTTTGTTTCATATTCAGTATAATTATGTTCGTTAGCCAGTGTGCATGTGTTCACTGTATAAAATCGTTTAATATGCATAGTGGGCGGTGCTTAATTTGATTTAGCTTATAAGAGCTTATAAACACAATATCTGAAGATCGATATTGTTTTTGTCATATGTGGTACACAGATAACCCATGGTCCATTTGTGTGCTCTGTTGGTGGTGATGTCATTCATATCATAGGGCGGGGGGGAAGGGGGGGGCGGGTAATGTGAAAGAAAATCTTGAAAACGTGATTTATTGTATGTCTGTTCACATCAATCTTGCATGTTAAAATTGTCAGCTATTGTGCATGTATGAGCCTCTTTTTTCTCCAAAATAGTTTCTATAATATAAATATAAGGTCAATATTGGTTCTACAATTATTCAATCAGTAATTGGCATGAAAATAAATCATAATGTGATGAGTGACATTCCATAGCCATTCAGAAAGGCCAAATAATAATAACTCATAAGTCTTGTTAAAAATGGGGCTATGATGAAGGTTGTTGAAGAACTGACATAGCACTAACGTGAGGGAAATAATTCATTTTATTTCAAAAAAATCAGGACAGATAAAAGTGGGTGTTTTATGCCATAAAGCCCTGGGGATATCCTTTGGTGGAAATGGTAGTTTTACATGGATGGGTTCTTCAGGAAAGTCATATGATTCTGTAATTAAAGAAATATTACTAGTTTTTCATGTAATGCATGAAAATGACAATTCAAACTGAAACTTTTCTTTTGTAGTGTTGATGTTCCCTTTGTATTCATTTCATATATTAACCAGAATCTGAAGGTTTTGTGGTACCGTTGCTTTTTTTCACAAGCTGATTGATTTGAAAAATTTGTATTAACTGTCACGTTATTGCATCATGAAATATTTGTTCCATGATATTTATTCATAAGTCACACCCACCATGCAGATCAATAAAAATGTTGACAACATTAGCATTTGCACAATAATTAACAACATTGCCGTAGTACGTATGATGCAAATTCTATTTCAAGAATTTGTCAGTAAGCCCCACTTTAGCCACCTACTCATTAATATTCATGACATCACTACCACAACATTGGAACATACTGTATGTACAGACCATGACCCATCTGTGTACCTGATATAGCATAAATCTGGTATATCGTTCATGAAATACAGTATGATGTTTACATCATTTAGTGCTTTTACGTTAAGCCATGCCCACCATGCATATTAATGACATTTGCTGATAACATAAGCATGTACACAATAACAAACAAAATCATCATGCCCAATATGATGCAAAACGGACATACACTTGCTCATTTATTACTTTTTCAATATTTTCACTAAATTTATTACTGGCCACCTAAATAATAGGCATGAAATCAGCACACAAAAAAAAAAAAAAATAGGGCACATCTGCAGACCATGGGCTATATGTATCATGTGTACCAAATATGAGCTTACCATTCTTACAGTGTTTACAAGCTCTTTTCAACAACCATATTAAGCCCCACGTACTATGCATATAAATGAATTTCAACAATTTTACATCATGAACATGTACATACTATTAAACTAAAACACACTCATTATTAACCAATGCATACCATCAAACAGATAGGGTAACTGAATTGAAGGTGATTGATATCGTGAAGTTATCAGGCACTAACAAACAAAACCATTATGTTAACCAAGAAATAACCCTTTGACCCATATGGAAACCACAGTTCCATGAAAGATCAGAAAAAATTATTAATAAACAAAATTGTAAGGATGACAAATGTGTTCTCAGGCAATTGGAGTATGTAAACTGACAAGAAATGGCAGGATGTTTACAACAGAAACTTTAAAATTAAATATTTTACCCCAGGAGGGATAATTTTGGGAGTTAAGGAGGACAGAGTTCAGAGCTCTCAAATGTCTAAGTATATCAGTGAAGCCAATAACCATAACCATTAATGTGAATGTCTTAAAATGCTCATATTTTGCCAATGACATGTCTGTTTTGTTTCATTATTATGATTTGAGTTGTACCTCTTCATTTAAAGAAAAACAAAACATTGAATTTCATTAATATGCATAGTGGGGTGGGGCTTAATATGATTTTGCTAAAAGAGCTTGTAAGCACAATATCTCAAATATTTTATTATATGCAATGACGTAAAAGTTAAGACAAAATTAATCGGCATTAAAAAGAGCATGGGAACTACAAAACCTTTTGGTTCTGGTTACCCTGACGATATAAGGTGTTACTTATCCCATTTTGCATATTTTAAGTTTGATCCATTCTGTAATTGTTGTGAAGTGTAGTAATATTCGCAGTGTTTGCGCAATGGAAGAGAATTCTAATAATAAAATAATAAATAATTGTACTATAAACTGCTTCTATTTTCAAAATGAATTTTTATTGTCAAAATGGACTGGAATAAAGCCTTCACATTGCCATTTTACTTCTTTTGTTATTGGTACTTAATACACTCTGTATTAGAAAAACTAACAAAAATTTTGTTTGCTATTCTGGTAAATAGTTTATTAAGTACCAAAAAAGGAGTATAATGGTAATGTGAAGGCTTTATTCCAGTCCATTTTGACAATAGAAATCCATTTTGAAAATAAGCTGTTTCAGTAAATGGATTTTTAAAAATTGTTTACCATGAAGATGAGCAAAGGTGGCAACCCTGGCGACATTAATATGAATTGCTGATGAGCAAAGGTGGCAACCCTGGCGACATTAATATGGATTGCTTTGTTTGGTTTAAGAGCAATTAAGGAAATGTTTCTCTGCTCCATAAAAGACTAACATTAATATGTCACTTGCAATTTGTCTAGTCGTTTGCATACTTCAAAAAAAATGTGGAACACTAGCTAGCAGACATTATAACTTCAGATCCATTGCGGTAGAGCCGTGATGTTATTTTAATTTAGGATAAGGAGACACGCAGCAAGTTAAGGGGAATATGATTTAATTTAATAGTGGTTGAAGATAAGCAGACTTGACGAATGGCTGGGGATTTGATTATGGAGTTGTCATTTAATTTGGTGAACAACAAGGTTGAATAAGGCGAGTTTTTTTTGTAAAAGAAGATTGGAGATGTGAGTTTGATTCAGTGTGATCATGGACGCTTAAAGAAATTGTGATATGACGAACAAGGAGAGGCCTAGGAAGTGGGAGGGGGGAAAGTTTTTCCCTGAGTGGATTTCACCTTCCCGGTTTCATGCTTGTGCCCTGCCCAGTTGGGAGGTGAAATTGGGAAATAATTAACATAAACATTTTAAAATGTGATACAATTATTGGATATTTTGGTAAGATTTGAATAAAGGTGCAAGGGTATGCTTACAGAAATAAAAAGCTCGCTTTAGCTTATTGCAAGCTCTCCACAACAATTGCAACCTTTACAAGCCTTTTGAGCTCACAATATGTAATTCTTGCAAAGAGATGAGTGATTTGACGTACAAGGAGTTAAAAATGATGATTCTTCTAAGAGAAGAACAAAGTTCCAAGGGTATGATTGCAGAAATTAAATGCATGCTTTAGCTTACTGCAAGCTCTCTGCAAAAATTGGAACCTTTACAAGCCTTTGAGCTCATAATATGTAATCCTTGAACATTTAAAGAGATGTGTGATTTGACAAACAAGGAGTTAGAAATAAGAGAAGAATAAAGTTTCAAGGGTATGCTTACAGAAATGAAAAGCCTGCTTTAGCTTACTGCAAGCTCTCCGCAACAATTGGAACCTTTACAAGCCTTTAAGCTCATAATATGTAATCCTTGAACATTTAAAGAGATGTGTGATTTGACAAACAAGGAGTTAAAAATAAGAGAAGAATAAAGTTCCAAAGGTTTGCCTATAGGAATGAAAAGCCTGCTTTAGCTTACTGCAAGCTTTCCGCAACAATTGAAACCTTTACAAGCCTTAGAGCTCATAATATGTAATCCTTGATCATTTAAAGAGATGTGTGATTTGACAAACAAGGAGTTAAAAATGGTGAGTTCTTCTAAAGAAAATAAAATTTAAAGGGTTGCTTAAGCTCACTACGAGCTCAGCGCAAGCCTGTGAGCTCAGTGAGAACAATTATGACAAAGTCATAATTTTGAAAGACTGAGGCTTCAAGCAATGCACGGCTATACAGGGACTACTATGGAGATGGGGAAGAAGCAGGGGGAGGCCCCCTCAAAAATATAAATATATATATATATGGGTATGTATTTAGTATGTATGTATGTATGTATGTAGGCATGCATGCCATGCACACATATATATATATATATATAAATATATATATATAAATATATATGTATATATATATATATGTATGTATGTATGTATGTATATATATATATATTTATATATATATATATATATATATATATATATATATATGAACAAAAATTGAACAAAATTTTTAGTTAAACTGTCAAAATAATTAGTTCACTGAAATTTTAAAGAAAGTGCCAGAAAATGAACAAAATTTCCTAAAGTTAAAGAAAACTTCAAGAAAATGAACCTAAAATTGCAACAAAAAACAAAAAAACAATTAGTAACATTGTTTGAAATTTGTGTTAAATTTGTCTACCAATTTCTCAAAAATTTACAAATATTTCCCTCAAATCCAAAACAATTATCTAAAGATAAATAAAATTCTTAATAATTGAGAAAAATGGCCCAAAATTGAAGGAAGTTTTCCAATAATTGAGGGAAATGGCCCCAACCCAAAATAAATGATTTTTTTCTTCAAATTGTGGGTGTATTCTAAGAAACTTGCCTAAAATTTCCCAAAAATACAAGAAAATTTTACAAAAATGAACAAATTTTCTTTTCCCCCTCCTTTCAAAAATTGTTCCAGGTATATAGCTCAGTGTAAGAACAAATGATTGGGGTTAGTGTACAAATGTATATGATAATGCTTTTTATTTTAAACATTTACTTGTTCAAACCACCTCCCCCCCTCCCACCCTTTCCCCTCTCCCACCCCCCACTCCCACCCTTCCCCTTCTCCCGCCCCTCCCCTCCCCTGCCCTCCCCTCTCCAGCCCCTCCCTCTCCGCCCCTCCCCCCCCACCCCTCCCCCACCCCTCCCACCCCTCCCCACCCCTCCCCCCCTCTCCCAAACCCCTCCCCCCTCACACACCCCCCCACCCACCTCCCCCCTCCCACCCTCCCCCACTTCTAAGATTGCTCTGTTGTCCCAGGTACATAGCTCAGTGTGAGCTACTGAAAGTTGATACAAGCTTTTCTTAATCGCCGTTTGTTGTTTTTATCGTTCTTAGCTGATTATAGCGACCTAATTACCAGCATTCCCCATGCTCATTACCCTCCATAAACCCAGATTTTAGTGTTCAATCATGAATACATTTCATTTCTCACTGTAAGCAAGTTTCGGAATCTGTACGCTGATGAAAGTACTTAATACCAAAATCAGACATTTTATTCTCCCGTTTGCAGTGCCGGTATAATTTGCTCCCATGTATCTAATTATGGGCCTAAACTAGAACATTTGATTTGGT